>RPOG01001162.1:0-176240 GCA_008086565.1 Thalassoma bifasciatum
TTGGCATCGTCTTCCTTCTTTTGGGATACACTCTGTACAAGAAGCCTGGTACTCGAACACACACACACAAGCACACACACACACACACACACACACACACACACACACACACACACACACACACACACACACACACACACACAAAGGTAAGCTCTTCTCCTGCACCCTGAAGCTCCTCCTCTCCTCTCCTCTCCTTTCTGGTTAGCTGTAAACTGGGGCTCTTCAGTCCAGGCCAGCTCCTACAACATGGCTCTGACTCAGTGTGTGAGTCTCAACCATGTGGAAGACCACGTCAAGAACTACAGGTCAGTAACACACGATGTTCACACACTTAAGACTTAGTTTTGAGGTTTGAATCTATAGGGTAACCACATTCAGAAAACAACAAAAGAGGACCCCCTCCCCCTCTTGGAGATACTGAAAAAATACCCAAAGATACTTAAAATATTGAGATGAAAAGTCATATTGAGGAGATAACAAGTCAAAACGTTCTAAATTTATCTTATACCCCCCCCCATAATTTTCACTTTGTGATCTTAAAGCACTGACTTTATTGTTTAAAACCTCAACTTTTTATCTCAAAATAAAAAAAATGACACAACTCTGTCAAATTTTCTGACTTTTTTTATATAAAAAAACAGCCTTTATCTCATGATTTTGACTCTGAGGTTGGTGCATCAGAATTATGCCAGTAGCCCAGTGCAGCTGTGCTTTATTGTAGATATTAATGTCTGTAGAACAAACTGAGAAAAATCCAGACATTTTGAGGAATTGTATAGAATCCTCCTGGATATAACTTTACAGCCAAAAAGGAGGACATATCTGGGCAAAGGAGGATATTTGGTCACCCTTGATTACAGTAAGGCAGCCCTGTCTTTCCTAGGATGTGGTTTGCTACTGCAGTGAGCCCGTGTACCACCAGGGAGCAGCACACGCCATGTGTTTATATGTTAAGACAATGGTTCTTATGCTGGAAAACCAGAATAAAACTGTCTCCTTGAATGTTGGTAAGGAATTTCTGAGAAAGTACAGACAAGTGCTACCATGTCATCTGCAGATTTTTAAAACAGATTTTAATCCAACAGGGTGAGGAGGATCAAGAAGCTGATGATCCTGTCTCACCTTTTTCAAAACTAGTTCTCTGAGTTCTTGCAAGATACTGTAAGGAGAGCACCAAAAAAAAAAAAAAAAAAAACAGCTCAAAGTTAAAATAATGTCCACACTGTTATCAGATAAACACAGGTGTCCATGTCTCACCTCAGCTGTGATTCCTCTCACCCCTCAGACCTCAGTGTTTGGTGCTAACAGGTCCTCCTTGCCATCGTCCAGCTCTGGTGGATCTTGTCTCCTGTTTCACGAAGCGTCTCAGTCTCATGATGTGTGGCAACATCATCACAGTGAGTGAGAGCCAACGTGCACTTCACTAATGAAAGATTAAACTGTATCTTTGGTTTCACCTCTCATCAAACAAAGGACTAAAAATGCTTTAAAAATAAAAGGTTATCCCTGTTTCATGGTGTTTTCAGTTTTCATTTACCTCTGCATATGTTAGGCTGATCCCTCCCCATCAGCAGTGGACGACGCCAGCAGTGACATTCATGTCACCTGGTTAAACCAAAGGAAGGTTAAGTCCTTCTACAGAGGAGTGGTGGCAACAGAGTTACGAGCGGGAGTAAACATGCTATTACAGGTAGGCGTAACATATTTCTAGGTGTTTATTTTTTTCTGTTAATGTTTTTACAGCCAGAGCTTTGTTAACTTCTCAACTGTGTAACTTGCTTTGCTGTGATGAAGCTTTATAAAGCAGCAAATAACTGTCCAGAGGAGACAAATCACTTTGTTCAGTGTCTTGTGTCATGTAGTGCTTTAATGTGGTGACTCTCGATGTTTCCAGCTGCATATTTCTCTGAAATCATCATCTGTTCAGTGATAATCTTGGTCGTGAGTTGGAAAGATGCAAATGAAATCATTGCTGATGTTTGGTTCCACCAGGGGGCAGGTTTGGGTCGTATGAAGCCAAATGTTCTGCTGATGGGTTTTAAGAAAGACTGGCGGAGTGACACACCTCAGGCTGCACACGACTACATAGGAATACTTCAGTGAGTGCAAAAAAGAATTAAAACACCTCTTTTCATATGCTTTGGTAATCATAAAGTCCACCAGATACCAGCGTGTATCCATACATCTTGTTTTTTTTTCAGTGATGCGTTTGACCTTCAGTACGGTGTGTGTATTCTGAGGATGAGGGAAGGACTTGATGTCTCTCATTCATCTCAGTCACACGGTAAGGGCTTTAATAGCAGTTAGTCAGTAAGTGTAACTGTTTCATTTTACATCAATGAATGTTGACTTTGGCTGCAGTGTCTCACGCAGCAACGCTAGAAAGAGGAGTCCAGATTAATTTATTCTTTCAATGTTTTTCAGCTGTTTCACAGGAATTCACTTGAAGTTTTCTCTTTTTGTTTAGTTAATCCAGTCTTTGATGCAGGACTAGAGACCATCAGTGCCATCTCTGCCTCTCCCTGTGTTCAAACAAGCTCAACATGTACGTAAAGAAAGGGAGAAAAAAAAAAGATTCTATTCACAGATTTACGTCCTAAGGATGTAATTCCTCACATCTCTGAGTCCCTAAAAATGTAAAGATATGTAATAATATAATTTTCTGTATACACTAAACGACTTGCAGCTCCGGTTTCCACTGAAAGGAGGCCTCAGCCCAACTCAGTGTTCTGTAAAAAACAAGAGAAGAAGACCATCGATGTGTACTGGCTGTCTGATGATGGAGGTCTGAGCATCCATCCATCCATCCATCCACACCTTTAAACACTTAAATAACTCAACCGAAGCTCGTACTTTAAGCAGCCTAAGTGAATTATCAGTCAAGAATTTTACAAACTATTGCGGTATGTACTATTGTTTGTGTAAATGTCTGTGTGTGTGTGTGTGTGTGTCTTTGTGTGTGTGCGATTGAGCAGGTCTGACCCTACTGCTGCCTTACCTCTTGACTCGGAGAAAACGCTGGGCAGCTTGTAAAGTCAGAGTGTTTGTGGGAGGAGACTCAGACAAGAAGGAGGAGCAGAGAGAAGAGTGAATATCTTTATACATTTCTCTTTTCTTTCATGTGTTGTTTCTGAAACTGTAGCAGCTTGCCACAGCTCATTCGTCCAAAAGACTTGGATGGCTGAGAGAAATTTAAAAGGCTTTAAAAGTTTTAAAAACTTGAGCACACTTTTTTGGATGAATGTTTCCTTTTTGCAGGGTGTTGGCACTGATCAAGAAGTTTCGTCTTGGTTTCCATGATGTTGAAGTACTTCCTGACATCTACCAGAACCCTCAGCCCGGCAAGTAAGACCAGTCAAGTAATTTCTCTATTGATAATGGAATAAAAAGAGTGAAGACCTGGTCTGATCCAGGATTGAGCTGAGACAGTTCAGATCTTATGCTCTGATCCAGGATTATGTGCTACTTTGAACACCAGGAGTGAAAACCTTTGAATCGAGTGGTTGAATAAAAATGTGAAGGAACTATTTTGACAACAAGGAAATATTTGATGAATGTACACTTTATTACTGGCTGATTTCTGTCACACATACATGCTTCTGTGTGCTCCAGCGTTCATCAGTTTGAGGACATGGTGAGCTGCTATAGGCTGAATCCTAATCTGAAACAGGACTCAGACTCAGACACTTCCAGTCAGCAGGAGGAGCCGTGGATGATCACTGACAAAGACATCGAGAGGAACAAGGCCAAGGTCTGACACAGAAACAGGGACTCTCATATTTTCTTATCGAGTTCCAGATTAAAGACTAAAAGGAAATACTGAAGCCTTTCTCTCTGTTTACCTATGTTTGATTTATAAACTGTCTGTGATTCAGTCTGTCCGTCAGATCCGCCTGAATGAGGTCCTGCAGGATTACTCCAGAGAAGCAGCTCTGATTGTTATGTGAGAGCATTAGTAGTAATTATTCAGCAAAGTAAAACTGATTACTTTAGTTAAACCTTCCTGACTGTAACTGTGTCTCCTGACAGCACCATGCCTGTTGGGAGAAGAGGGGCGTGTCCCAGTACTCTCTACATGGCGTGGCTTGACTTCTTGTCCCGTGACCTGAGACCACCGGTCCTATTGGTCAGAGGAAACCAGGAAAATGTTCTCACCTTCTACTGCCAGTGACATATTTTTTTAAGTGATGAACTCAAGATTAATCAATGTCCCAGCACTTTCATCTTCATTTACTCATCAATGTCTATGAAACTGTGATTACTTTCTAACTATGAAACTAACGTATGATTCCCGTCAGTCATCTCTTTTTAAATCAGTATTTATGAGAAGCTAATGTGAAAAAGAGAATGCAAGAAGAAATTGTTGTAGAATTTTTTTTTGCATTATGATTTGTTAAGTGCAGAACTTGTGTGATCAAAGTGTAATTTTTTTTCTTAAAAAGTAAATCAACTATTTATCATTAAGCAGACAGCTTTAATCTTAGCTATATAATATATTTATACATGATGATATGCGTAGTTAGAATTTCTAAATAATAGCCAGACTTTGATTAAAGTTTCATCCACAAACAAGAGGATGAGGACCACGAAGGTTTGACAAACTTATTGTCTAACCCTGAGTAAGTGTGCAGGGTTGTCATCTCTTCCTTTCTGATATTTCTTTGAAATTTGTGTTTGATCACGCGATGCGTAAGAAGAACAAAAGTATTTCATGTATGATTAAAAAAAAAAATCTGCAGTCAAATAGCTGTGATAGTCTCCTTTCATGGTAATCTTCTGTAAATTCTGGCTTTGTCGATCTAAATCCTCTTTCTCAGTAACATTGCACATGTAAAGGTGTCAGACTTGAAAATCACTCTCTTGATTGTTGAATTTCTAGAAACTTGTGCTTTGAATCTCTTGATTTTGTTTACTTCCAGATAATCTCAATTTTTCAAATTGATAATGTTTAGCTTTTGTGCATTCACTGTATTTGCACTGAATCATTAAAACAAGCAGGACTTTGCCTATTTGCATTTAAAACATTAAAAGAAAAACAATGTCTCATAGTTGGCATCACAACACTTATTTCATTACACTTTCAGGCAAAATTCACATACATAAACAAGGAAAGTACATCTTCAGACAACCAAAATGTAGGTATATGACTGCCCAGGTTATTCTTTCTGTGATAATTGACTGAAAATGTATACATTTACAGTCAAGTTGTAGGGTTTTATCTCCAAGATTTGTTCTGTCACTGAGGTCAGCCCCTTAGGAAAGTGAACAAATAAACCACAAGCCGTTCCCTCCTTTTGATCTTTTGGTTTAATACAGCGAAGAAAGTTGTTAATAATAAAATTATAAAACCAAGTTTCTTTTCTAAACTCACTCAGAGTCAAGTCACGCAATATAGACCTTATCCAATGTGTCACTCCTCTAAAGTCCTCTTGAGGAACTGAACTAGAAGATGATGAGGGAATCCAAAATCCATCTGAATCACCACATAGCCCTTCAGCAAAGTGAACGAGAGAGAGAGAGAGAGAGGAGTCAGCACAGTAAGACACCAAGAAAAGACTGAGTCAGAGTTACTGAAGCAGATGAGCCCGGCTGCCGCTGACGATTAGAAAAGTCTCACTTACATCCTGAGGGATCACTTCTGGGTTAGAGATGTCAAATAAGTTTGTCCCCTGTCTGTCCAGGACCCTGGTTACTGCAACCTCAAGAACTGAATTCAGGTAAAACAGACCAAATATATATATATATGTATATTGAATGTCACAGAAATGATGCAACTTCAGCCTGTTGACACTGCAAATCTTGGTATTTTTAATACTTATGCTTTAAGGGGGAAAGTATGTTTGAAAAATAAATTTTATTTGTGATTAAGATGTTTTTGGCGTCATACCTGACAGAACTTTGGGAATACCAATCCTTTCCACTGCCTCTTTAATAAACTCTACATGTGTCTCATCCAGCTGCTGCTGCAAAAATTAAGAGATGAACCAATTAAGTAAACATAAAAGTTATGTGATCAACAAGTGCAATCAAACATGACAGCACTAACAAAAACTATTCCGAAATGAAGTGTAAAGAATATTTCATCTGTTCTTGTCACTGAAATCAAAAGAAGAAACTTGACTTTTATCAAAGGTTACATTTTTGAGAACATACAGAGAACAGAGAGGGAAGTTTCATGTCCCCAACGTTTTGTTTTACGACCTGGAGCTCACAAGTTGGCTTGTTTTTGAAATCAAAATGTTTTGAAACACATTAATAAACATAAAAACAGCATCAATGAAGATGAAAAATAAACTCCAGTTACTTTACCTGTTGATTTTCTAAGGACAGTTCAGCTTGTAGGATGAGGACCCTGGAAAAACAACACATGGACTCAGAGTTGAACTCAGAGTTAAACTCAGTGGATACGAAAAACTATAACACACATTCATGATGTAACCAGCGACCAATTATTGGTGTTTTTGACCAGAGAGTTAAATAACTTTTAGCTTCTGATGTAACACTCTCTGTAACTACATGAATCCTGCAGCCTATTGTTTGTCTGCGTTTCCACTTTGGGCAGAAAACTCAGTCTGGAGATAAAAAATTAAGTCATAATAACAGCAGAGAACAGTTAATGATTTTGCAAACATGACACCAAGGCAGACAACAGGCTGACAGGCATGTGCAGGTCCTCAGACAGCAAATTGGTATTGAGGGTATTCACTCTGTGCTGTTTTTGATTATGCTTTCATACACTGCAGGTGGATTTTTTGACACATGAGAGGAGATAACACTTGTTGAAAAGCTGTCGTTGATTATCTGGTCTCACGTTTTTGGGCTTCCCTTCAGGAAGAGGGTCTTGTTGGCGTAGGAAGCTGTGATATCAATGTCCACTTCCTGGAAACCAAAAACAAACAGACATTACTCAGACACATTAAGTTTTCATTGCCTTCAAAATGGTTGTAACCGCTATGAAGGTTCGTCCACATAATTCATTAGAGCTGTGACTGTCATAAAAGGAGTTTTTAATACTGTTTGGAAGTCGAGCGTTGGTGTGTCTGGACCCCCGCAGAGGAGCTGTCCTGTGGCTTTAGCTGTGATGGTTGAACCCAGCGTGGAGGTGTTGAGGAAGGGAACGTCCGAGCTCCACACTCTTAACTCAGGAGAACTTGATCCCATCAGACACTGGACGCACAAAAAGTCAAGATGATACGCTGTAATTCACAATAACTCAGGGATGAGCAAGGTTAAGATGTTTCATTGTTACCTTTGTGATAAATTCAGGAACAGCACTGAAGATTTCTGACCCAAAAAGATCCTGGAAAAAGTTATCAGTGAAAAGCGCTGAACTGTGACAAAGAGAGATGAAACATGCAAATAAGTGCATGAAGAGAATTCACTTACAGTCAGTTCTGATCCAGAGATACTGAGCTGGAAACGACCATCTTGGTGTGCAGCACTAATCAGTGGGTTTAAGACCTGGTCTAGGATTAAACACAGAGGAAAACCAGTTTTATTTATGCAACCACGATTTCTATATGTAAAAAAAGTGTTCAGCAATACAGACTAATCCAAACAGACCATATCAAACATATTTTTCCCAGAAGAGTTTCTGGCTTTGATTGCTTTGAGATTGTTATAAGGTAACTAATCCCAATTTTCTAACCATCATGGATTTGTGCTAGAACTGTCATTCTGGTGACAGAAAGTAAATTATTTACAGTACTGGGGTTTGCCACCTTTTATACCTGTCTCTTGTGATGTACCAAGACTTTCTTCAACTCAAGAGGAAAAATAAATAATGCACGCTGCTCACCTGACAACCAAAAGTAAAGCATCCTGTGTTCAGTCAGATGACTGGGGTGGAAAACTGAGTCATTGATGACAGCAGAGACATTGTTGTAGTTGGTCAGCCCCTTCAAAAGTTATAATAGAAAAACAAATAAGCTTCAAAGATGAAAAAAGGGGTTTGAGAAGTCAAAATTATTATTCATTGAAAATCCAACTCTGTCCATGAATGTTATAGAGGTGTCAAAGGGACTCACAGCTAGATAGATGGAATCTAGTTCAGTCTTTTATACCGTTGTTTTTACAGTCACATTTTAATTATGTAAAATGAATGTTGCAAAATATTTTAATTGGAACAAATTCTGAAGACAATTCATTTGTCAATGTCATTTCAAGTAAAACTAACCTTGTGGTATGATTCTATGTAGTTTGCAGTGATGACAGGTGCCGCAGTTACACCAATGTTCATACTGATGTCTCCATCACTGAGGAACTGCTCTGTGACACACACACACACACACACACACACAACATTGTGTTACGTTAGAAAGTGTGGACTGTGGATCTGACTTCCTTACCCCTCTCTTTGTGACACACACACACACACAAACACACACACACCTGCTGTGTCTTGGATGAAGTCAGCCAGAATATTTGCCACCTTGTTGATCTCCTTACAAATCTGCATTTCAGAAAAGATTTATGTTGTTACAGTTTCACCTTCACATTAACCACAGGAGGTCGTTTTATAGAAAACAGGTCAGCTTTACCTCCTGCTCAGCTGAAAAAAAAAAGTGAGACTTTGGTGTTTTTCACTCTTACCTGTCCTTTTATGACCAGTTTAACTGTAAAGGTGATGAAGTCAGTGAACAGCTTCTTCAGCCAGTTTGGGCTGATCAACAAGACACAAAGAGAGAGAAAAAGTCAGACACTGTCACATTTGGTTTATTTTGCCCAGCTGCTGACACTCCATCAGGGCTCAGGTTGGAAACTTACTCTTTGTCCCCCTGCAGGTGCAGACGAAGCTTGTGAAAGTTCAAATAACAGTCCGACGTGTCTGCTGCCACCTTTCCCTTTTCACAGCCTGACAGACGGAGATAACAGAGAACGGATGTGAGGACGTATGTAAAATCAGGTGAAAGGAGCAGAGAGGTTCAAGCACATCCAACCAGCAGCTACAAATCAGAAACAACGATTCTACAGTGTTTTGAGCAATTATTCACAGCGCTTCACTTTTTATCTCTGTTAATGCCTTGTTTCAAAATAAAACCTGGAGTCTCAGACCATAAGAAAAAAATCCTCTGGTTTGATGAGACAAAAGTTGAACTCTTTGACATGAATTCTAGGCCTTATCATTGGAGGAAACCAGACACTGCTCATCACCTGGACAAAACCATCCCTACAGTGAAGCATGGTGGTGTCAGCATCAGGCTGTGGGGATGTTTTTCAGCAACAGAAACCGGGAGAGTTTGAGGGAAAGATGTAGCAATGTACAGAGACACCCTGGATGAAAGAACAGTGAGATCTGAATGTACTGAAGCTCCCCATCCAACCTGATGGAGTTTGAGAGGTGAAACCGACCAAGCTTGTGACATCATAATCAAAATGATATTAGGCTGTAATTGCTGCCAAAGGGGCATCAACAAAGTGTTTAGCAAAGGCTGCGAATACTTAAGTACATGTGATTTTATTTTCAATTCCTTTGCATAAAAAAAAACAAAAACAAAAAAAAACTTTTCACGTCAGTACAAGGTGTTGTGTTGAGAGGTTTGGGGGAAAAATGAATTAATTCTATTTAGGATTGAGGCTGTAACATAACAAAATAATGAAAAAATGAAGTTCTGAGAATAGTTTTTAGTTGCAGTGTATAGCAAAACATCAGAAGTCACCATCTCAGAAAGAGAGGCAGCAGATAGCTTGAATGTATAAATGTGATATGTAATATCAAATATGAAAGTTTGGTTTTAATTCTTTGATTTTAATGCACAAGTTTAAATCCATCAGTTAATGTCAATATCTTTAATCAGAGCACTTACTGAGTTTTGGGTTGATGCTAAGATCAATCTCAGACTCAATTTCAAAGTCAGTCCGCTGTTCAACTTTGAAACTGGAGAGAAGAAACAGACACAGAGAAAAAATAGAAAACATCTGAAAGACATCTTTATTTATGTAGCGCCAAATCATAACAAACCTCTCTAATCTCAAGACACTTTCCAAAACATCAACAGGTCTAGACCTTGTATTATTTTATTTTATTAACAGAGACCCAGTACCAAGATGAGGTAAGAAGTCATATCTCATCTTAACCCACCGTAAGTACAGCACTTTGCAGCATCGAGCAGTTACGTTTAATTTTTGATTGAACTTCTCCAAGAGGCTGCATGGTCAAAATTTATACCCCAGGTGGTTTTGAGGTTGAGTAAAGCAAAATTACACCAATTACAAACATACATACATGCAAGCGTGATATCTACAGGGGCAGACCAGAGTTTTTGGATTGAGGTCAAATGAGGTAGAGATCGATATCAGGTGTACTCAGTGCAGTAAACACAGCTTCTGTTTGGAGAAGCCAGAGGTCAGTCATGGTGGTAGAGAAATATAACGCTTCACACAGGGACACCAGGACCACACATGTGGAATAATAAGAAGACCTGATAACCTTGTGTAGCATTTTTTTTAGATACTCAACAACACTCAACACAGTGTGCAAAACAAATATGGAGATAAAATTCAGAAAGACAAATGCCACAGTAGCTGTGCTTTTAGCCACTTTAAGTTAAACAAGAAAAAATCTAAGTTAAAGTGCTTTACAAATACATTCACCCCTTGTCTGCCTTTGGGCATCCAATGTCCTGACCAAAAACTGTTTGTGGAACACGGACTTACTTATCACTGCACTTACTCACCTCTATGAACTAAATCATTGTTTGTCAGAGATATAAGCCATGCAAAGATTATCTTTTGGGGGGGGGGGGGGTGTCTAATGCTTTCATCTATTTTAAACAAAAAGAAGCAATTCTGGATATTCAAACTAAATGTGTGCAATTGTTAAAAAATGCTAAATATTGAAATGTTGTAGAAACCCCTGAATCTGTTTATAAACTGATCGAAATGATCTGTTTTAAAATTAGCATGAGGTCATCACAAAAGGATGCCTTAACTGGTTCATAACAGGTTAGAGCGGCAGACTTCAAACACCAAGGTCTGCTTCTGACAGGCCTCCAGAGGACTGGCCAATCAGCAGGAAGGAGATTTGTGGTGTGGGGATCTTTAAAGAGACATAGCTCAAACAAAGTGTTTCAGAGGGGCAGGAAAAAGGGGTTTTTAAAACACCACTTTAACATAAATAAGTTGAAATGACCTACGATCTATTAGAGGGACAGAATTAAGACTGGAAAACGATAAAAGTCCCTTTTTTAATTTGTCTGTTTTCCCCAAAAGGAGCAGTGCCTACTGTTATATATTGTTTTTAAGTACTCCATATAATTCCACTTTGGGACACCTGAGCTGTCTCTGTAATAAACAGTTTATATGTGCAACTATCATGAGGGGCAGGAAACAAAGTGAAGTTGATGAACTTATGTGAGCCCATTAGTAATTGCCTGATCATATTAACCTTCAAATGAGACAATCAAGTTAACTCAATTAATGGTCATTATTTTATCTAATTTTTTTCCCACAGTACGAAAAATATTGAGTTTTAAAACCAGCTACATGCCATCTTCATGTGATGATTCTTCTCTGTTTGCATCCACATCTATTTTTTGGACTATAAAGAAAATCATTTGGGATGTCATGTATCAAACACACACTCAGACTCACAGCCAGCTGCCGTATCCATACGGGATGGTTCCTTTAAAGACTGAAGACACGTTGCTTATTCTCATCCCGATGCCTTTGCCTGGATACAGTTCAAATTCACTCCGACCAATCGTCAGGTTGTAAATCTCCAAACTGGACAAAACAGAAACAAAGCCTTGTTTTGTAACATATTGTGAGTCAGTATTTGTGTGTCTGATTGGCTGTTTGTTTGTGCGTGGTGTTTGCTTACTTTTCAAGGCCGTAATTGATTTTTCCTACGATAGACAGGGATTTCTCTCCCTTCACATTTGGATATCTTGCGTGTTGGAAAGCTGCCTCAATCACTTTGGTGGTTTTCTCGTTCACTATCAGAGATACACAGTGAAGAAAACAGTCAAAGATATTCTGATGGGAATTCATGAGGGAACAACTACAAATACATACAGTGATGACTAAACCATACACTAACAACCATGATAGAGAAGTATATCACTTTTAATGCATTAAATGTTTGCTGCCAGCTAGTGAAAGGTTACATGGCACTCAACACTGTGACTGACTCCTTTTTTTTTCTTTGCAACAACCTTCCCCTCTTCGGGTTCCCCAACACATAGCCGAATAGGTCAATCCAAAAACAGACAACAATGGACATAAAGAAGTCCTTCGATACTTAATTTAGAAAGTTAGACAAGCTATGTCCACATATTGCAGTGTTTCTTAAATGAAGCTGTCATCATTGATGCTGTTGTTAATCTGGCTTAGTCACCTCAGGGGTCTTGTGATAACGAAGAAGGGGGACAGGCAGATCAAAAATTTTCTGTTTCCAAATAATTTTTCTTTTTTTCAATACTAAATAAAATGTTCAATGGGTTTTCATATGTGGAAGGCACTCTGACAACCACTTATCCAGAAAGGCAATTGCAAATATTTAACACCAATATTTTATACCTCTTCCTGAAAATATAATGATAAAAGTTTTAGCACACATAACACAGGGACAAATGGTTGTGAATGAAAGTTTTCTCATTTCTCATGAAACACACAAACCTAAGTACTAGTGAGAAATCCATCATGCAAACTTCTTCTTTCAGGTCTACTTTTTTTAATATAGTTCAGAATAAGTGTTTTTGGTAGAGTATAAGGTATAAGTCAAAGTGTTACTCACACACGACGGCTGCAGGATAGGTGAGGCGACAGACAATCCCTGTGGACCTGTAGGCTGAAGCAGGATCCTGCAGGCAGGCTCGGGACGCTCCGAGCACAGAGAGGAGCAGGAGCAGCAGTGGGAGAACAAAACCAGGCATTGTGGAGGTTGGTATCACTCCTCTTCTAAAAACAATTGAGGTTTCCAACCCAGAAGACTGTGCACACTGGTGCAGAAACAAGATTGACTATAATCCAGCTTTCATTTAATTCCTCTTTATTATCAACTCATCCGTTTGTGAAAACTTTGGGTGTGATCACTCTTCTTTTAGAGCCATTTTATGCAGAAAATCCCGTCAGCTGCAACATCTTCTACTGTCCTCAGAAATAAACCTTGTCCTCTCTCCTGTCTTTATGAATGTGACAAGGTAACAAGGTAACAAACCCCTGACAGTCACATGGGGTCAGCTTGGGTGATTCACAACTGATTGATGAACAAACACCCACTCAGGTTTGTCTTTTGCAAAGAGTTCCCTAAAAGTAAACGGGTCAAAGTACAAGCTTTTGGATCCAAATTTCAGGGGGTTACACAAACATGGTAATCACTTACTATTATAAACAAATACCAGTCAATACATCTTACATCTTGATGTTTCTAAAAAGAATCAAGAATTTGATAATTAAGAAATTTAGTTAACACCAGCATACATACCAAATACAGACTGATGAAATTGAACTGAATAATTAGAAGCACTTCATCCTTGAAAATGTAAAATATTTCCTCGAGATGAGTAGGATTTAGAGAAAAGTCTGGAACAGCACTCACTGAAGGAAAATCTCCCCTGCTTTCAGCTTTTTCTTAACAGGTGCTGAGGTCTAATTTTCTCTGAACAAAGACTCTTTGAGCAACAGGAAAACTTGAGCTGGCTGAGATGTGGACTTTGCATCCCCCAGGGGTGATCCCCTAATAGTCTAATGAGGCTTTTTGTTTAGATGGGTTTGAGGGGAAGGGACAGAAAGACCGACTCAAGATAACATCAAGGATGGAAACAAATCTGGATGAGGCTCAAAAAAGGGTCTGTGCAATGCATGAGCACCATCTGGTGTGAGTGCTGGTGAAACAGCATTTTAGTTTCAGCATGATGATAGGTTGCTTGATATTAATGAGGTCTGATAGCGAATTCAATAATTAGTATTAAAGAGAATTATAAATGCAAAGGAGAAATTCATCCCCTCTGAGGGAGTTGATGGGCCGCAGGGAAGTTGTAGGAAAGCTTTATTTTGGTTGTTGATTTTTTATTTTATTTTATATTTTGTTTGTAAGACATGTCCGTGTTGTATCTAATTTGGATCTCTGGGTGTGTTTGAGAATTATTGTTTCGTTATGTTCTTTTCTTAAATCATACTCCTCACCTCCCTGATCTTTCTCCCTCTGGGTGCTCTTAACTCAGAGTCCCTGAATGCCTCTTACTGAGGGCCGTGACATAGCAGCTTAGACCAGATGTTTTAGAAACCAACTTTAACTGCCAGAGTTCAAACCTCAAAACAGAGCCAGTGGGCACCAATTATATTCAGCACCTGCTTGAGGCTCAGAGGCAAAGGGCTTCATCTCAACTGACCGTTCTTAGGTACTGCATCCTGCATCCGGCAGAGGAGGAGAACAAGGCTGCAGGGTTGCCCTCTGGCTGGGAGCTCCCCTCAGGCAATCAAAGACCAAATCTGAGGAAGGGTGAAATGATCTGAGTGGAGGAGAAGTGGTTTAAGGAAGTGGGTCTCTCAAGAAAAAAAAGGAGCAAAGTTTTTTGTATTGTCCTCTCTATTGTAACCAGTCTGCTCTGTGGTGCAGGATGCATCAGTGACACCATGTTCTGCTTTCATTACCCTCCACTGAGTCCTCAACCTAGACAGACTGGGACTGACATTTATGTTTGATCTTCCTAAGCTGATGGTTCTTCCAGACCATGTGCTGGGCTCCTTAATGACTCAAGATTTTGTCTAAATGGCAGAGAGGCAGAGGTGAGTTCAGGTAGATGATTATACTAGTAAAACATCCTTTCTCATCCCTGATAACCTCCCAAGTGAGTGGTTGAACATGCCTCATCAAAGACCCCCCACTGTTTGTTTCTGCATATCCTTCTTTTTTTCCTTTTCAGTTTTCTGTCTTACCCAGGGAATTCACATAACCCATCTCAATACATCAAATAATTCAAATTTGAGATTTCATAGAACAGTCTTATTTTCATTCTTTATCACTTAATTTTGCAAACCACTCTAAGATTATATTACATTCAGTTTAACAGTCCCTTAAAGCATGTTTGCACCACACTTACACTTTAGTTTTTTTTATCATTCTAAAGTAAGAAGAAAATGTTATTGATCAATGGAATAAGTTGAGTATTGTTCCTTAAAAGTCAAAAGAAATGACATGACAGCACAAACTCACACTGCACACACAAAGGTTAGAAAAGGAATAACCAAAAGAAATAATGTGATGATGGAAAATAACTTAACTCAAAAAGTAATAAGCAAATTTTCAAGAGAAATACTTCAAAGTTGAATTAATCTGGAACGACCAACCAAAACAGGCCGTAAATAACACAACTCCTCTGTTCTTAGTTTGAAACCACGGTGCTTCCAGATTCACAGTGAGCCTTGTGTAGGTTGGTAAATAAAAATAATTAAATATTGCTGAATTCATGTGACTGGTTTTTCACCTCCTACTGTTTATTAGCCTAATTTTAGAGTCTCCTCCGTTTTCATGAAAACTTGAAATGTGAGGGTGAAAAAAATCGACTGCTGTTCACAGGACAGGCAATAATTAAGCTTCATAGAATAGAGGGGAAGGGTAAGAATTCATTTAGTTCTACAGGATTAAGCCCCTGATTTTCATGAAAACCAGGCAAAATATGCAAAACCAGAACTTGAACACAAGTTGTACCAGGATATTCACGAGGCATTCACTGTCCTGGCTTTGAGTGTGATGTTGCAGCAGCTGTTAAATACCTTTTTTTCTAAAACTGATAAGCTGTTCCAACATTGAAAGAACAGATTCATGTTTGTAAAACTAGTTTGCTTAGCTGTGTCTAAAACCTAAAACCAAATATTGATGCAAAGCTTCTATAAGGACAAATGAACATCAAACAAACAGTTCAAAGCATCGCTGTGTTCAGGTACAGCCTCACACAGCTGCTCCACTGAACATAAATGTCATACACACACAAATTTACTCACAGCTTCAATTTGTATGAGTGTTAGCTCACCAATGGTCCACTTCAGGTCATAATATTGTGCTGCAGCAGTGCAACTCTGTGTCACTGACCTTCAGCCAGTTCATGCATTTGAATACGAGGTTAACAAACTCTGGCAGCACTCTGGGTACTGACACCAAAACAAACCACAAATCATCAAAACACATGACTCAGACCAGCATAACACAGAGTTATTAAAGTTAAAAAACATTTATTGAATCCATTATTGCCAGTTGCCTTCAACGCAAACTTCATGTTACAAAATCCTACAATGAGCAAACCTCACACAGGACAGGGAGAGAAGAAGAGCTTCAGCTTTCAAAGCTTCTAATGTACAGAGTGAACACTTTCCGTGTCCTGGATGGTAACCATGCTAACTTTACAAACAGCCGGGGTTAAAACAGAACAGAAATCCGATCTGAACTTAAGAGGAGCAACTTAAATGACAGATTATTCAGTTAAAACCCACATATTGAACTTTAAATCAAAAATCAAACATGAAGTGATTGTGAGTCAACTTATGGCACATCATCCAACATTTCATGATTGTAGTAAAAAGACTCATAATGCATCTAGAAAATGTTAATGCATTGTTGCATCTGATCTGTGACAGGTTTAAATGCTTACAACGACAGCTACATCAGCAGTGATGTCCTGCAGCTTCATTACACTTCATTTTGTATCCTGGGAATGTTGGTGATGAGACGATGTTTTTCCCAAAGAGTAATCACCTAACCAACAACGAGAACATCAGAGAGGAGCACAGCTCATCAGCTGATCCTTAAACCTATCAAATAAACTTTCACAACTACAAATATCAGTTTAAAAATTACACCTGTTCGCTTAATTTATGCTGAAAGTTTCAACTGCTCGACTGAATGACCTACAAAGATTTTTGACTTAACCTATTACTCACAAACCTGAAAGCCCTGTGTGTTGTTTCTTAATTAGAAATCATTTCATGTTGAAAAATAACAATCATCAACCCCTATATACAAGCTTGCATAAGATACATGTTGTAAAGTGCTACGTGTTACTTAACGTCATGTTCTTTACTGTGGCAACGACACTTCTTTTAAAGAATACGTAACCAGCAATTTGGCACACATACCAACAGATCACCTATAGAAGAGCAATCGTGGTCTGGTTGTGAAACAAATGAATCCTTAATAAATCATTCTTGACATATCTAGTCAATATCTTCGAGGTGAGGTGTCGGGTCACATGAAACGAATAAAATAACATAAAATAAAATAAAATAAAAAATTCAGACTGTTCTCAAATTGTACTTTTGTAAAACTAATGCAGCCCAAATCCTACCAGGCTTCCTTAAACAGAAGCGTCTTTGAAACCAGCTAAAGCTTTCTAAATCTTTTCCACTTGTACAACTGTGATCAAACCATTTGTGAGAAGAGAAAAAAAATCAGATTGAAAGCCGTAAGAAACAGTATACTGAGGTCTGCTTAAGGATTTTCACTTCAGCTGAAGACGGTGCATAATCCTCATAACTGTGAGGGTATTGATCTGGATCAGAGTCTAAAAATCTGAGAGGAGCTGATTTTAGACCCAAAGGGATCAAACACACACCTCTTAACAGAAACACAGCCGTGTACAGTGACAGCTCAGAGGTTTATGTAGCTCTCTGCTGCCTCCTGCTGTTGTGTCATGATAAGAGAAGCCACACTCGAAGCTCATAAGACGTTTGACTAAAATAAGAGCTTGCATCCAGCAGAACAGTTTAAACTAGTTTATAGCTTATGTTTGATGTTTGCAGCCATTGTGTCCATTATTTTTGGTCCACGTGAAATTCAAGCTCGACTTTGTTTTGCTGATAAGCTTTCTATGAACTGAGCAAAAGTCACAAGGGAGGATTTCACACAAAGAGTTTGGAGATCATGTTCAGAGCGATTCATCCATGGCCCCCTTTTCTATTCTTCAGTCAACAACATCAGGTATCTTTCACCAGCTTTTCAGCCACAGTACTTTGTTCCCCCAGCAGGAAGAATAAAGATGGTAAAATCATGCTCAGTTAGCCAAACCCTGAGGACCCTCAGGAATGAGAGAGGAGAAGAAAGTTTTGAAGAAAACCCAGGCCGTCCACATGACTGACACCCTGTGAGGAGGCACTAAAACTGCCGTCATTGGTCCTTGTTCGTCTGCCGCAGCAGCTGGTTGCTCCTGTTGCCTGTCAGCACGCTCATCATCCTTTACAGACAGAGTCAAAGGGGAGAAATCATCAATAAACACACAGTTTACAGCAACAGGTTTGGAACTTTTTCATCTAAGGTTTTCAAAATGTGTCAAAGTTTATGAAAAAGAGAACACACATGCATAAGGCTTTGATCTGACTGATTTTTCTTACTTGATTTGGGATCTGGTTTCTGTCCTCGTTCTGTTGGTTGTGTTGGACCTCAGGGGGCAGCACCGGGTTTTGCTCTTGGACTTGTGCATGTCTTCTGAAGGGGAACCAGCCAGCAGTGTGTCTGAGGAGAAGTGAAACCACCAAAATAACATGAGTGCATATTGAAATAAGATCCTAATAAAACCTTGATGACAAAAAAGCCACAAGATGTCAGAACAGTCACAAAGTGCTTCTTCATCAAACATTTTCTTCCAGACACATTAAGTAATATATGTTATATAAGAAACATGCCCACATTAGGGGAATTGGTTATTCTAAATTGCCTGTAGGTGTGAGTGTGTGTAAGAATGGTTGTTTGTTTCTGTATTAGCCCTGCAATTGACTGGCGACCAAACCAGGGTGTACCCTGCCTCTTGCCCAATAACAGCTGGGATAGGCTCCAGCCACCCAGACCCTGAATAGCAGGATAGACGGTTAAGAAAATGGATGGATGGATGTTATATAAGGCTAGGTATGTTATACTTATTTCCTAGATTGGGTTTTGTCTCATCTTATACATCACCAGAGCTTCCAAACAGATGCAATGTGCTAAAATGAACTGATAAATATTTAATTAGTATTATCCGTTAGTATTTAATAATTAGTGATGGGTGGAGTGAATAATTTAAACACTGCTCATGTGTAAAACATGAATTCTTTAATCCTTTTCCTTGTCTATAAAAGTTAACCTTTCCACCTTTCACTTCACAAACCAGCACTTCTGACAACTTTTTGAGCTTATTCCATCTTGGCCTGTAAAGAGTCAATGGAAAAAAAGCTAAACTGGTCTAACAGCTGTGTTTATGTGTCAGGGAGAGGAGTGCTGTAACAGTAAACAGGGTGTGAGAGCCTGACACCCTGAGTAAATGTACAACGTGGCCTAAGCTGCTGATAATGGTGCTGATTTGGAACAAGATGTCGATTGAAAGTTGAACCAATGATATCACTACACGCAAAACTCAGCTGGTACATCTCATGGGAGCTTGGTTAAAGCTTTACGTGGTGAAACAGGAAATAGTTTTCATAGTATTTGAATACAAGGAGAAACAAAGTGATACCAGGGAAAAAACACAGAGTGGGAATTACAGTTTTAGTACACATTTAAATGAAGGTTGTCTTTAAAATAGGGGAATAAATGACTGGAAATTAATCAATGCATGTTAGTTACAGCTGTTTTTACTGTTGGATAGTTTCTGCTCTTTTAGCTTCTATTTAAACTGTTAACATCATTCAATCATTTGCATAAGAGCCAAGGGAAGGGCGTGAGGAACAACATCTGTCTCAGTTCACAGATAAAACAACAGTCTGGTAAGCGTCTAATGGACCCTCATGTCAAGAGTTTTCTCGACTGTGGAAGAGGAACTTTTCAAAGGACCAAGTGGTCACACAACTTTCTCGAGAAAAATATTAATTAGACTATTTATAGTTTATACTGCTAACCATTGTGGTCACTGGCAACTCCACAACTTTGTTCTTCACTGGAGTTCTTTCAGTTCACAGAGTATGTCATAAGTCAATTTTGACTTCACATCTAATCAGTCTGACAAATCCATATCCTTAAATAAGCCATAAAAGCAAATTGAATAAATAATAATTATGAGGTTAAATCTTTTTATGATGTAACTGTCACTGCACTGACATGTCACAGATGTTAAAACCAGGCGATAAAGGGGTCGAGGAGTTGTGACTGATTTAAACACATCTGTGAACAGCTGCAGGAAAACATTTTATTATTTTAAATGAATTGACTGACATACAGGAGTTTTTGTTGAACTGTTTCTGTAACTGTTATTCAGAAAAACTGTCTCAAATCAAATCCACTGACTATTTTGTCTCATAAACTGGGCCAATGATCATTTAATGAAAGCAGTTTTTCCTTTTCTTCTTCAGACATTAGCCACAAATGATACATACACGCACACATGTATTAAAGTTATGTTGTGTTCTTTTTTTCTGTTCATCTGAGTGTAGCCAATATACATAGCTCAGCTACTTTCTCTCGTTTGTTTTATTGGAAGCTTTGGTTCTTCAAGGTACATATCCTGAAGGCTGGGAGGTGAGTAAACAGTCATCAGTTGGTGTATTTGTCCTGTGACACTGAGGAACGAGTGATGCATTTCTGCTACGCCCTTCTTCTTCTTCACTATTTATACTTGTGATTCCAAAATCAGCATACATGTATGAAATGTTTCTGACACTCAGCTCAAACAAGCCAAGCCTCTTATTTGGCTCTTAAACCGTTTTGAATATTGAGAGAAATGAGGAACTAAGTGTTTGCCAACCAAAGGCTGAATTCAAAGCAAAGCAGGCGAAAAGAACCATACAATGAAGCTTATCAGACAAATTTGTATGTTGAATGTTAAAAAGGCAAAGCCCTCCTCCTCCCCAGCAGAAAGTAAGAGACTGGACTTACAGGTACATGAGGAAGAGGGTTCCCATGACCAGCAGAAAGCGACTCAGGTTGGAGTTGAAGTACACGATCATGAGAAGAACGCCAAGTCTTGCAGCCGTGTACAACCAGTCCAGCCAGTCACGCTCTGCATCCTCCTCGTCCTCCATGACGGGTCCACCCTGCGCGTTCATCCTCATGTTTTGGTTGGCCTCCCCTGGGTTAATGAAACCTCCATCTTGCACAGGGTTCTGATTGGCTTGCAGGTTATCGATGGGGTTCTGATTGGCTAAAGGAGCTGGTACCTGAACATGGTGTGCATGAACAGCTGGGTACTGGCCGAGGGTTGTAGCTGGAGCAGACGGGACGCTGCCTGCTGCTGCCAATGCTGCATGGCTGTGTGTGAAACATGAGACAAATGTCAAGACCATTACAAGACAACAAGATGTCCAGGAGCCTGTCAGACACACAGGCAAGAACCATAAAACTAATACAGAACTCACTATTGCATGTAGTACTGTCTGGCATAGATGTGCTGGAGCCACAGGAGCTGCTGAGGGCTGTACAAGGAGTAAGTGGGAAAGGCTGGTTGGGTCATCTGTGGTGCTCCAGGCCTGGAGGGACAGAAAACAGAGTCACCATCTGTTTCACACTGTTATCCAAAAAAGCAGTATCACAAGCAATGTGGACAAAAATAATAAGAAAACAAGGCTCATTAGTTTTCCTTTCTTTGATTACTTTGGACATTTTCCCCCTAACTGTAGAACAAGGCTGCGAGATATCGGGGAAAAATTGATATTGCAATATTTTTGTTTCCTGTGATTTATTGTGATATTTTTCACTCTAGCTGACTCTTCCTAAAATGATGATGACAGACTGCCTGATGAAGTTCAATGCACAGCTCTGGAAGCTGCTACCTTTTATCCTAAAAATGTTAAACTAAGCACCTTGTGCGATGTTAACTACAGCTCAACTGTAAGGTTGCGCAAACCCCTGCTATGCTCCAATCACATTCTCCCCCCTCTCAATCCCTCGACCACTCATGATGCACATCACTCTGCCCAACCCTGATAACAGAGGGGGAGATGACAAAGTGCAGAGAAAGTGCTTTAACTGTGACATCCCTTTTTAACAAACCTGTTCTTTCCTCTCCTGAGCAGCACCAATATCAACTATCAATACACCTACATAATGGTATATAATGATGTGGTATTCTGCCTTAAACTGAGAAAAGATCTCAACAGCACCAATCATTTTTTTTGCTATTCATCTCTTTGATTAAACTGGAGACAACTTTTGAGTCCCCTTACTGATTCCAGCGAGCGCCACTTCACGGAAATTACAAACCAAGTCAACGGGGTCAGGTTGCATAAATGTTCATTTATCAGGGATTAACTGTGGACATGACCTGCTCTGTTTATCCATCTGGCAAACTTTCCACCTGAGAGCTGCCAGGATGGAGTCACTTTAATGTCCAGTGCATCCAATTTGGACCTGACATTAAGATCCTTTGGGTAATGTCTAAGTTGCCCCTTAAGCATGAGATCACCTCTTACTCTAACCTGAAAGACAGGTCTAAGCTTTGCAAAAGAACAAAATCAATGAAAAAAATTCTGTTGTTCAAGAATGATTGTATAGTATTTCCTCCTGGTATGACTTACATTGCAGCCGAAGGCCATGTTGAAGGAGACACTGGGGTCTGTGAAGGTGAAGTTTGGGTGGTCTGTCTCCTCTGTCTCAGTTCTGTTGTGCTCTGGTCTGAAGTGGAGGAGCTGCTGGGACTCTGGGATCCAGAAGCTGCCATAGGTCTTGGACTAGACAGATTTGGCTGTGACGTCTGCAAAACAAGAGTTTGACATTTACTAAGAGCGATAGTATACACTTTCACACAGAAATAACAAGACTAGTGTGTTTTACTGTTTCAGCTGAACAACCACCTGGAAAGTTCCACAGTATTTGCTGATGCAGAGCAGCATCTTGAGACTTAAAATATATTTTTAGCTGTACTTTTGATCTCAGTACTGTGGCTGAGCTCTGCAGCATGACGGCTGAAGTGAAACTAATGTCTCAATGGTGTTAAGAAAATAAAGAGGCATTAGCTGCACCTGTCAGTGTCTAAAACCTCTGCCTGAGGGTTTCATTGTCAGTGTGAGAATTTGCTGAATAGAAAAGACATGTTAACTACAAGACGATTGTCTCATATTACAATTTAAAACTGCTTGGTCATTTTGGCGTGACTTCTCTCATTATACTTCTCTCATTCCTCATTTATAAAGAGATCACAAAGTCCTCAAACACCTTCAGATGTTTTGATGAGTGGGTTTTTACCTCAGTGATATCTGTAGAGCACACAAACAATCTGAGTTGAAATCACTGTTCTCACCTTTGGTCTTGCTCCCAGTGACTCTTGGTTTTGTTGACGGGTAGAACACACCAGATGGATTATGAGACTGGAGTCGGTCTGGGAGAGTAATGATAAATGCTTGATTAAAAAACATGCAGGGTAAAGACAGGGTTGAACAACAACAGTTACATATAACTCATTAAATGGGACTGAATCTTTGAATGTTCATTAAACAAAAGCTGGACAGCATAAAGTTTGGGAAACATTCAAATGTTCAAGTTTTTAATCTCAGTGTGGTTTCTCAGAATCCTGGACACAATCAGAAGGAAGCCTTTGGGTCTGGAAACTTGAAATCTGTCTGTGCAATGACAGGCGAGAGGGACATCTTTCTGAAAGTGTTTATTTGTTTTTCCTTCTGGGGATATTTTCAGGACTTAAGTCAGTATCACCTCCAGCAACATGAGCTTCTGGCAGGACTCACAAAACAAAATTATGAACGCGGCGCATGAAATATTACACTGTCCTAGTTACAACAGTGTTCTTGTGTATTAATAGAACAATGCCACTTTGTTATGTATCTGTTATTAACCAGACAAAAGTTGTTAGGTAAAAAGTAGGCCAACTTCTCCAACTAGTTTGTTGTCAGAGACACACAGGGCTACAATTGTCATGTCACGTCTGAACTCCTTTCAGGAAATAACTAGGGCTCCGCAACTTGCAAATTAAATGGAATCACAATATGGCCTGATATCATATTCTAATCACAAACAGTGCAATATTTCTTTCACCCCTAATTTGTCAGAACAGATGATTTTTTTTCTGCAGTGAAATTTGTCTGCTATTTCACCCTGAACTAAAACCTGCTCGTCCAAAGAGACAAATTGTTAAAAACTACCTTTGTCAGGGCAACAATCTGAGTGATGAGAAGGCAAAAAGCAAGAAGTAGCAAATAGAATAAGTTTCAGGTGGCAAAAATGGTCAAAAAGCAGCAAAAAAAAGAAAGGGCCGAAAATTGGGAGGAAACTTGGAAAATGGTCAGAAAGCAGCAAAACTTTTCAGAAGTCTGACATTTTTATTTCCATTTAAATATTCCTGTTTTTTACCTGATGTAACGTTCTCATTTTATGAGAAACTGAATTCTGGGTTTTTATTGTTTGTGAGCCATAATCATCAACATTTCAAGAAACAAAGACTAGAAACAATTCTGTGTATAATGAATCTATACAGTGTCTGGGTTACATTTTCAGAGATGAGTGACTGTCAAACTTCACGGAGGCATGTCATCCTGAATACTTTTCACCAAACATGCAAAAGTGATGACAGGTAGCAGCAAAATAGAAGTCCAAACATACTGACATACCGGTCTGGAGAGATCTTTAATGTGCAGATAGTCAGGCAGCAGTTTACCAGCATAGATCAGTCTCTGTTCAGTCACAGCCTGCAGAAAAAACAGTAATAATATGAAATAGATGTAGATTGTTTTGTTTCTGCATTGTTTCTGCAATGGCTAAACAACGAGACAAAAAAAAGTTGAGTTAAGTGATTCCTTTATTTGAGCAAAGGCCTATTTTGAGAGAGGTTGTCATAATAGGGATGATCTGAAATGTTACACAGATCTATTAATACTTCACTTACTTATTCAAACTTTTTGTTTGGTTGAAATGACCTTTATGTGTCTGAAGTCATGTTGGTATTTCAAACAAACCCTCCAGGAATAATGAACTAATCTGAGTATTCAACTGCTGGCTTTAGGTTGTATAAATGAGTTTGACTTCAATTGTTTTTGTTATGTAATCACGTTCTCTGCATCCCCCTGCTCTTCAGAAGCACATGGGTTTTTCCTCCTATCGTAAAAGTCATTTTAAGAAATGATTAACTTGTCTCTGGCACTTGGCTTGTCACTTGGACGTTCATGTGCATTTTTCTGTTCAGGGCCACCTCATACCAGGACCCAACCCGATCTCAATGAGGCATGGATCAGCAGCAACTCTTCTTCCTCTATCATCTTAGCAGAGGATGAAATTTGGTGTCCACATATACCAAAGACTTGAGCCTCTTGCCTTGCTGTGTCACCAGAGATTTTATCATCATCAAAATGTTGTGACAGCTCACTGCCCTTCTTTGTCAATATTTTTCACTAGTACACTGACAAGCACATAACCTCTATGGTTTGTATTTTGTGTAATGTCATTGTCATTGTTCACCATTTTGGAAGTTGTTTTTTTTTTTTTTTTAACTCAGCATGTTATCTGTTTGATAGGCCATATCCTCAAATACCTGAACCAAACTAAGCATGTTTTCAATGAATTAATTCAACTACATAACCTACAGACACATTGAAAAGTATTAAAGCTTAGTTTTGATTGAAAAAACAGAGTTGAAACTAAATAAAAGCTGCTAAAAAAACTAAACACAGTCATTACTTTGATAACGCTGCAATGTGTGGGTCAAGTGTTTGCAAATATGAGGCACTCATTCACTGCTGAAAACCCTGATAACAGGAAACAACACATTAATGCACTTCCTTACAGTAAAGTAAGTATCACAGTGCAGAGGCCAGAGTTACATTCCTCCACATTATCCCTCTGTCTGACATAAGACAGCAAGTTGTAGGCCCACTTTCAGTCTTTCAGTACATTACTCCAGTCATAGTATGTACTGAGGTATGGAGTGAGTGTTTGCTAAGAAAACAGAGAACTGTCTGACAGCTGGTGAGCTGTAAAGCACAGCTCTTACATCAGCTGTTGACATTCCTGAGCAGCCTGAAGCTAACCACTTAGCTGCTAACTCCTCCGCCCTGTGAGAGCTCACCGGTTTGGATGGATACACCGTCGTCAAATGCGTTTTCAGGTCCCTGATCGTCCAGTTCAGGTGGACACCCTCGACAGCCTGGTCCTCGTTTGCCTGGTTGGGCGTTTTGATGACAACAGTGATAGTCTTTTGTTGAGGATCCCTCACATCCATTTTCGTTTCTTTCCTGTCCTCGTCTCGCCTCTTCGGTGATAATGTTTTAAAAGGTGCAGAAGCAATAAAAATGAGTCACTGTATTTCTGTGACTCAGAAAGTGGAATTACACGACACTAACAGGTTAACACAAACTCGTGTCCCTCCCTCAAACACACGGTAGTTTCTCTGCACACTCTGGTAGCTGCTGCTGTCATACGGGACTTTATCAGGGGGGAATGTTGTTTCCAAACACACTGTGGCCGCTCCTGATTGGTTACCGAGAGCTCGTGCTCGGACGTGGAGCCACGGGGAGGCGTCACAGATGGAGCATGCGCAGTAAGTTTTGTCTGTTGAATCCGGATCGCATGTTCTCAAGACAAAAGTTGCGTTTTCACAGATCAGCGAAGTCTGACATCATCCTGTCAAGAAAATGTCAAACACAATGAGATGTTGTGTAGAGCATTAACTAAGGGTTAGGAATTGTAAATGGCTGTTTTTGTGTCTCGTGCATCAGTAACCACTAGGATTTGCCACCTGCAAGTAAAGCGACAGTGGGCATATTTCTGATTTCCTCCATTTAGCAACTTTTAGCTCATCATACACTTCACATGTACTTCAAATACTGATGATGACCATAGTCTTTGTACCCAAAGGTGAATGTGTAGTGAGGAAATGATCAACTTCATCGAAGCACTTGTCACTTGGACCATTTTGTCCTTTTCTGCCCAGGGCCACCTCAATGAAAAATTAAAAATGTACTTTAGGTACTCACTGTCAAATCCTGAATTTAAATATGAATGTTATATGAACCAAAATATTAAATGCTGGCCTGAACCTGTTTTGGACCTGGATATGAAACCCTTCCCTTTAGTTCAACAAATGAAAATTTTCTTTTAATATATATAAAGTACAGGCCAAAAGTTTGGACACTTTCTCATTCAGTGCGTTTCCTTTATTTCCATGACTATTTACATTGTAGATTATCGCCGAAGGCATCAAAACCTTTGAATGAACACGTGAAGTTATGTGCTTAGCAAAAAGGAAAAAAAAAGAAAAAAAAAAGGGAAATAACTGAAAACATATTTTATATCCTAGTTTCTTCAAAATAGCCACCCTTTACTCCGATTGCTTTGTATACTTTTGGCATTCTTCACGAGGTCGTCACCTGAAATGTTTTTCCCTTCACAGCTGTGCTTTATCAGGGTTAATTAGTGGAATTTATGGCTTTATAAATGAGATTGGGACCATCAGTTGTGTTGTGCAGAAGTCAGGTTAATACACAGCCCTGTTGGACAACTGTCAAAATTCATATTATGGCAGGAACTAATCAGCTAACTAAAGAAAAATGAGTGGTCATCATTACTTTAAGAAATGAAGTCAGTCAGTCCAGTAAATAGTCATAAAAATAAAGAAACTGCAAATTGAATGATGAGGTGTGTCCAAACTTTTTCGCCTGTTCTGTATATTTTTTGACATGTATTGATTTACACTTAAGTAAATGCCACATCATCTGCTCTAACGCATTACCAGTGGCCAACCCTAAGGCCCTAATGGTATTTGGATGCTGAAGTAAATTACCCAGCAATAAAATGATTCACTGCATTAGCAGCAAAGAGTTCATTTACAAGTCCCTTAGTTTCTAGGTTATGAGTGAGAATGTTTCTGTGAAAATCTAGTGTTTTAACCACAAACATGATCTTTTCTCTAGTACCAAGAATGTTTAGAAACCTGAATAGGAATTTCCAAATAGTTGAACATTTTTGTTTGAAACATTATCTAAATGGTATGTTCATCAATGTTACATATAACCTTTGACAAAGTCTTCACTTATTTAACCCAAGTTTGCAGGCAATGGTGCAACATAAATAAGTGAGCTTTGGTGTTACTCTCAAAATATAAATTGCACAAAACAATTTACAACAGTTAACACCAGACATTTTTACCATCTTAGTTAACCCCTGACCCCCCCACAAGTCTGTAATATGAAATATGCAGCATCCATCTGTCACAAGATTCATGCTAATTTGATTTGACATTTAGGCTGTTGTTTTGTAGAACAGCTGCATGAAAATTTCACGGCTTAGACAGTGAGGATGGGGACATGTAACATATGTTGTTGCTTACATTGCAGTCTTGACTTTTGTTTCTTTCTTACTTTGAGTTGAAATTAATATGTAGATAATTTTTTGTCTTTTCTTGTATCTGCCTCTGGGCAAAACAGGGCTCGTCCGGGATTTGAACCCGGGACCTCTCGCAACCTAAGCGAGAATCATACCCCTAGACCAACGAGCCACTCATCCTTCCTGGAAATTGGGACAATAAAACCAATCCAACCCACTTCCATGAAGTTGAAGACTTACAGAAACTTTAAACTGGTGATGTGGCAGCTTGAGGAGCCAAACATGGCTGAACAGCGCCCTCTAGTGCCCAACCTGCTCCTCCTCATCTGTCCAACGTGCTCGTGCGCAATACTCTCCAAGTGTTTTATATTCTTCAATACGCAGGCCATTCTTTACCCATTCAAACACTTGGATCCTTGAAAACTTTGAAACCTCTCTCCAACTATTCAGATACAAACGGTAAACAAAGCAAAACCACTGGGCAGAAGAAGCCTATGGGTTCAAACCAGACTCTCAGAAAGAGATGGTCGTAACACAGCAAAATGTTACCGTTTGACAGGTGCGCCACAACTCCCTTTGTGCAAACAAAGAATTTTCCACCAAGTCAAGTTTTCGTTTTGATTTTTTTTTTTTTTAACTGTCAGAAGTTGACTTCCACCTGTTTTGTACAGTCTATGACTTCCACACACCCTGGACTCTGTCACATCAGAGGGACCGCCGTAATACGCGATTTTTTGTCAAGTTTTCGACTGTTGCCCGTAGAGGAAACTACGACGGAGTATTGGGGCCACAGTGAGGGGGAAAAAATGGGGGGAGGATTTTTTTTTTCGACTTTATTCTCGACATTTCGACTTCATTCTCGACATTATATTTCACATTTATTCTCAAGATTTCGACTTTATTCTCGACATTTCGACTTAACCGACTGGGTGAGGGAGAGGGGAAAAATCATTCCTCCCCCCATTTTCTTTTCTCAATGTGGCCCTAATACTCCGTCGTAGGAAACTCACCTGGAAGCCACAGGAAAAAAAAATTCTGGTAATGACTGCGAAAGTAAAACGCGGGTATCGTTTAGGCTTCAACTTTTTTTGTGTAACATTATTGTACTGGAGTACGGAGCATATCACTACCACTCAAACTTATAATAATAATAAATAATAAAATGTAAAAAATAAATTAATGAATAAAAAAAAAACGGTCATGGCGATACTGGATTCACGTTATAAGAATTACCTTTTTTGTAAAACTCGTTCTGATTATCTTTCTGTGTTTTATCTTGATTATTTTTTAATTTTTTATTTAAATTGTTGATGGTCGTTGTTGGACGCTATGGCCGATGATGATGTAAGAATGAGATTTTTTTTAAATTTATTTTGATAAAACTTAAAAGCCAGTTTTTCAGCTTCAATTTCGCTGAGAAAAAAAACCCATCAAACACATTTATTTCTATATATTTATTTCTCCGAAGTCAATTTATCCCCTTGTTTTACCTCCCGAAGTCACGCACTGTAACCAAGGCAACAGTGACGTAACCTCTGACCCAGGTCACCTTAGAGCTCCGAACGTGCATCTTTTCACTTGCAAACAAACAAACTGGACCTTTGACAGCCTTGTTGCAAACCTCTCTGCGAAAAGTGGAAATTTTGGAAAAAGCTGAACTTCTTCCTGAGAACGGACACCCGGACACCTGAGAAGAAGAACAAACACCTGTGATCATCTTTGGATCTGTGGATTTGAAGGATTTCTCTGCTGGATAGATGGCTTCGTACCGCGGACTCCGGATCGTCCCCCGGCCCCGGCTGACCTCGGTCACGCCCAGGCTCACCCCCCCTACTAGTAAGACATCCTTACTTTTACAAAATAAATTATTTATCTGAACTTTACTGAGTTGATGCCTGTTTACTGAAAGTTTGGCTTGTTTATGTGTTATCGCTGTTTAAAGACAGTAAATCAAAATTTGGTTGGTATGCTAACGCAGTTTGAGGTTTCAGCTTCCCTCGATATAAAATGATTTTTCGTGTCAGAAACTGAAAGATCTTACTGGAAAGCATCATGGTATAAGATCAGAAATGTGCACTGACTAGAAAAAAGAATGAATTAAAGTCTAAAAGTATCACATTCCTTTAATTAGTCATAAAAGTGTTAAAATCAAAGATGTCCAATGGGCTTTTAAATAAATGATGCTAAAAATATTTTGAAGTTTTTTGTACTTTGTGCAACTTGGAGAGTTTATTTTACCTGCTTGACTCTTAAGAAGTATCATGAAACAAGATCACAGATGTGCACAGACTAGAAAACAAGCATGAATTATGGTCTAAAAGTCTCAGATTCCTTTAATTAGTCATTAAAGTGTTAAAAATCAAAGATGTCCAATGGACTGTTTTTAAAATGATGCTAAATATATTTGGAAGTTTTTTGTGCTTTGTGCAATTTGGAGAGTTTATTTTACCTGCTTGACTGTTGGAGAGCATCATGAAACAAGAACACAAATGTGCACAGATTAGAAAACAAGCATGAATTATAATCTAAAAGTATTAAAGTTCTTCAATTAGTCATAAAAGTGTAAAAATCAAAGATGTTGAATGGGCCTTTTTTGAATGATGCTTAAAATATTTTGTAGGTTTTTGTACTTTGTGCAATTTGGAGAGTTTATTTTTGCTGCTTGACTTTTTTAAAGCATAATCAAACAATATCACAAATGTGCACAGACTAGAAAACAAGCATTAATTATAATCTAAAAGTATTAAAGTTCTTCAATTAGCCATAAAAATGCATAAATCAAAGATGGTGAAAGGGCCTTTTTTAAATGATGCTAAACATATTTTGGAGATGTTTTGTACTTTTTGCAGGAAAGCATTATGAAACAAGAACACAAATGTGCAATGACTAGAAAAAAAACATAAATTATAGCCTAAAAGAATCAAATTCCTTTAATTGATCATTAAAGTGTTAAAAATCAAAGATGTCCAATGGGCATTTTTTTAAATGATGCTTAAAATATTTTGGAGGTGTTTGTGTACTATGTGCAACTTAGAGAGTTTGTTTTACCTGCTTGACTGTTGGAAAGCATCATGAAACAAGATCACAAATGTGCACAAAACTGAAAACAAGCGTGAATTAGAGTCTAAAATTCTCAGATTCCTTTAATTAGTCATAAAAGTGTTAAAATCAAAGATGTCCGATGGGCTTTTCTCAAATGATGCTAAAAATATTTTGAAGGTTTTTTGTACTATGTGCAACTTGGAGAGTTTATTTTACCTGCTTGACTGTAGGAAAGCATCATGAAACAAGAACACAAATGTGCACAGATTAGAAAACAAGCATGAATTATAATCTAAAAGTATTGAAGTTCTTCAATTAGTCATAAAAGTGTAAAAATCAAAGATGTTGAATGGGCCTTTTTTGAATGATGCTTAAAATATATTGTAGGTTTTTGTACTTTGTGCAATTTGGAGAGTTTATTTTTGCTGCTTGACTTTTTTAAAGCATGATCAAACAATATCACAAATGTGCAACTAGAAAACAAGCATTAATTATAATCTAAAAGTATCAAAGTTCTTCAATTAGCCATAAAAATGCATTTATCAAAGACGGTCTAGTCTAAAAGAATCAAATTCCTTTAATCGATCATTAAAGTGTTAAAAATCAAAGATGTCCAATGGGCATTTTTTTAAATGATGCTTAAAATATTTTGGAGGTGTTTGTATTTTGTGCAACTTGGGGAGTTTATTTTACCTGCTTGACTGTTTGAAAGTATGATAAAATAAGATCACAGTTGTTCACTGGCTAGAAAACAAGCATGAATTATGGTCTCAAAGTATAAAACTTCTCTGATTAGTTATAAAAATGTAATAATCAAAGATGGTGAATGGGCCTTTTTTTAAATGATGCTTAGAATATTTTGGAGGTATTTGTGTACTATGTGCAACTAAGAGAGTTTGTTTTACCTGCTTGACTGTTGGAAAGCATCATGAAACAAGAACACAAATGTGCACAAAATAAAAAGCAAGCATGAATTAGAGTCTAAAATTCTCAAATTCCTTTAGCCATAAAAGTGTTAAAATCAAAGATGTCCAATGGGCTTTTTTTTTCAAATGATGCTAAAATATATTGGAGATGAAAGTACTTTGTGCAACTTGGAGAGTTTATTTTACCTGCCTGACTGTTGGAAAGCATCATGAAAAAGGATTACAAATGTGCACAAACTAAAAAACAAGCACAAACTTAAGTTTAAAAGTATCAAAGTTCTCCAATTAGCCATAAAAATGCATTTATCAAAGATGGTGAATGGGCCTTTTTTAAATGATGCTAAAATTATTTCTGAGTTTTGTATATTGTGCAACTTGAAGACTGCTTGGAGAGTTTATTTTACCTGCTTTGCTGTTGTTTAGTCATTAAAAAAAGATAAGCTATGAAATAATAAACAACAAAGTTAAGGTTTTTAGCTTGTTTATTTTATTGATGATTCATAAAAAGAAAAGTGTTTGGAAAAAGAGTTAAATAAAAACAGCTGCCATGTGTATAGGGCTGAGGGTAAAGTTGCATACAAAACAACATTTCTCCGCATTGAGCCCTAAAATATAATTTTTATGCAGATTTAGAGAAACATTTGTGAAACATATTTGTCAAGCATTAAACAAAAATGTTAAATGTTTTATCTAAATGTTAAATGTCATATATAACTGTTATAAATACATGTCCTGATTCTAAATATTGAGCTAACTTTCTAAACATTTAATTCACATTCTAAATATTTATATAAGTTTTCTTGTTCCTTTGTTCTCTTGTTGGTTAACAGAGCTACTGATTTTCAGTCTGAGTCTGAAGTAAACTTGTGTTTTAAACTCAGTGAGGCTGTTTCAGAGCTGTTGTTTGTTGTTCTTTAGATTTTCTAACACAGTTCTGCTGCAGTGACTGTGAATATGAGATTATTGAAGAACAAACAAATATCAGCTCTGTCTGTTTCTTTGTGTCTCTCTCTCTTTTATGGACGCACAGATTTTTAAACTTTGTGGTGTTTTTTTTCTCTTCCTCAGGCCGAACCTTCAAGTATCCCGCTCTGCCTGCAGCTCCTGCTTCTCCTCCCACTCTGCCCTCTAAACTTTCAGCTCCTCCTGCTGCTCTTCCTGCTCCTCCTGCTGCTCTTCCTGCTCCTCCTGCTGCTCCTCTTTCTCCTCCTGCTGCTCTTCCTGCTCCTCCTGCTGCTCCTCTTTCTCCTCCTGCTGCTCCTGCTGCTCCTCTTGCTGCTCCCCTTTCTCCTCCTGCTGCTCTTCCTGCTCCTCCTGCTGCTCCTCTTTCTCCTCCTGCTGTTGCTCTTCCTGCTCCTGCTCCTCTTTCTGATCCTTCCCCTCTAGCTCTGCCCTCTGATCTCTCTCCTCCTACTTCTCCTCCTGCTTCTCCTCCTACTTCTCCTCCTGCTTCTGCTCCTCTCACTGCTCATGACCCTGAGTCCGAGGTCGAGGACATGGAGGTCGAATACTATTCAGTAGACGACTCCTTGTCTGAGGTGGAGGACATGGAGGTCGACTGCAGCGAACCTCAGTCTGAGGATCAGGGTCGTGACTCTGAGTCCAAGGACAGGGTTCGTGTGCTCCCTCTCCTCCTGCTGCTCTTGGTTCTCCTCCTGCAGCTCCCCTTCACTCTGCTGATCCTGCAGCTCCCCCTTCAGCTCTTCCCTCAGATCCCTCTCCTCCTGCTGCTGCTCCTTCTGCCGCTGCTCCACCTTCTGCTCCTGCTGCTCCCTCTCCTCCTGCTGCCCTACCTGCTCCGCCTGCTGCTCTTCGTGCTCCTCCTGCTGCTCCTGCTCCTCCTTCTGCACCTCCTTCTGCACCTCTCTCTGCTGTTCCTGCCTCTGCTCCTCTAGCTCTTCCCTCTGATACTGAAGGAGAGGAACCCTGACTGATCCTGTGCCCCCCCCCAGGAACCATCAGTCAGGTTTGGTAGGATCGGTGCAGCCTCAGCTGTCCTCAACGACCAGCAGGAAAACAAATCCAGAAGATTCCATCTGACGGAGCCTCTGATCTGGACCTGGACATCCGGCACCAGGAAGCTTTTGTTTCCAGGGCAGGGATCATGGACCCTTTTTTAACCCTGGGGACAAGCTTTTACCAGGAACTTTAATTTCTTTCTTTGATTAAGGGAGATGGACCTTTTTAAAGTTTCACCTCTGCGTCTGGCTGGGTGAGCTGACCTGAAGCAGTCTTTGCGTCTTGCGGGGCTGTTTCTGTCCCAGGTAGCGTCTGGCACCGGGACTTTCAGGAACTATTTTTTCTTCCTCCAACACGACGGCTGTTTGACTTTTCTTGGACCCTGAGAGCCGGTCTTTGTGTCTGGCTGGAGCGGCGATGCCTCAGGGAGCTCTTGCGTCTGGCAGGGCTGTCAAACACCTCGTGTTTAAAACAGGAACCTTCAGGTGAGCACCAGGATCTGGACCCTCAGGAGGAGCCAAAAGAGCCACAAGGAGTGAGACCTGCACCACGTGGACCTACCACGAAGAAAAGTGAGTATGAGCTTCTGAATCTGATCAAACATCACTGACTTTATGAAACAAAGACTTTCTGACTAACCTCTCTGTGTTTTCTCCTGGTCCCTGAGGACCAAGAAGGTAAGAACCAGCTTTAACATGAAGACCATCACAAACTCAGATTACTGTGCAGAGATGTTCTTCTCTTCTTTCACTCCTGTGTTTAAAATGATCAGAGCTGTTGTTGTTTTACTCAGTCTTCTGTAGAAATCTAAGACTTAAAATCATTTTTAAAGCAGCTTAGTTAAAATGGGTTGTCTCAAGAGTCTAGTAATAAAAAGAGTCAGAGTAAATCAAAATTTTTTTACCATGAAGTATTTTTATTCAGTGTTTTTATCAGTTAGAGTTTTCTTTATTATTTTTGGCACACTATTTACAAAGAGAAACAGTGAATATTTAGGATGTGTTAATATATTATCATTCAAAGAGTTTCTGTCAGTCTTACTAACTGTTGTATATCTCTTTCTCTTCCTCCTGAGCGGCTGAGATTCACCGCAGAGGAAGAAAGTAAGTACAAGTTTCTAACATGTCAACAAAATGTTGCAGGAGAGATGTGATTTTTTTTCTTATCAACATCAGTTTTTAGTTTTTATACATTTTTCCACATCAGTGCTCTGCTATAAACCTGCTTTATATAAAAAAAGAGCTGTTAATCTATGTATCCTCACCTGTGCAGTCATTTAAAGATGATCTATAAGTATGACTAACATTATTATTTCTCTCTCTCTGTTTTTGAGTTCCTGTCGGCCGCTGAAGATGAAGAAGTTGAGAACCAGATTTAAAGCTTCATCTCAAACTCATGACTTAAATTTTTTATTCACAGAACATTTATTGTTTCCCCCTTTAGAGTTTATTCTTCTTTCAAACAACCACTTCTCCCTTTCTCATCCCACTCATCCACCTGAGGTAGGTGAGGATAGAATAGAATTAAGTAGAATATAACAGAATAACGTTGCTGAGGATGTGAGGAGAAGAAGAGGTGAGTACCAGTTTCAGATTTCACAGAATTTTTAAAATTTAATCTGAGTATATTAGTATAGCTTGTGTTACTGATCACTTTGTATTTGTGTCTTTTCTCTCACTCACTTGACTGTTCTCATTGACTGGGTTTTTAGGGTGAAGAGAAGCTCACATCAAACCTGCAGGGGGCGCTGGAGAGCACATAGAGGTAAAGGTCCTGTTGGTTTTAACTTCACTCTTACTGTTCATGCATCTTTTTCCCCTGTCTCACAGCGCAGCTCTGCTTTTGTACTTGAGGGCTCCTCGGAGACACTTTCAACCAATCAGCATCCAGTTTTCTGTTCCCCATCTCTCAGAAGCAGCAGCTTTATTGTGGCATTGAATAAAACACTCAGGGCGTCTGAAGAAACACCGTGGTTTGGGATTTTGTTTGGACCATACACTTATTTGTGGAAGTGTGAAGAAAACAATTGCATAATCTAATGTGTATATTTTGAGTTCAATAGTTGATTTTATTGTGTGTTACATTAACACTTTTTGGGGTTTAAACTGTTTGAAACACCAAAGTATAACAAATAACAACTTTAAAGCTCTGAAGGTCTCAGTAGAAAAGCAGCTCTCTGAAGGACACAGAGTGTGGTGGCTTTAAAGAGAGAGATGTGACGTCTATGCTGTTCAAATAAGTGTTTGGATATCTATCTAATTCTTCCTCTGAGCAGATCCTTTCTGTGATGGCGTCAAACTCTTAAATCATAAAATTCAGGCTGTCTGTAACAAAAATGTCATTTTGCAATGGACTGCCAACAGTTAGTTTAGTTGTCTGGTTTACTGCAACATTTACCCACTAGATGGCACCGAGATCACAGCAATAAGGATAGAGTCCTGCATTTACCAAATGCCACACAAGAGGCAAGATTTAGATCAATACATTTATTTTCAAAAATCTTTAACTTTTTTCAAGACAAAAAGCACTTCAAAATCTAGTCATGCTCAAGAAAGTAGAAAACTGAGATCAGAAGCTCTCAAGTCAGACTCTCACTTGTTGATTTGGTTTGATTCTCTTCCATCTGGCCTCCTGTTGAACACACGGGACCTGAGGTTTGCAAGAAACAGTCCGTCAGCACAGTCTGGAGCGATGTCAGTCTACTTTGGTTTGTATAAGAGAGTCTGCACTGGAGGAGCCACTTTGGTTTGTAGCTCTCTCGTCTTCGTCTGTAAATCCCAGACTTTGGTCCTTGCTGTTATTCATGCTCTGACAACAGAGACTGCTACGTTAAGCATCCATCAGTGTTAGATAATTCACTTGGCAAATCCTCTGGGTTTTGTGGTTCAGAGCTCGAGGACATTTAGGAAGGTGGACAGCAAGACCTGGGGTCAAACCACAAACTCTCAGATACTTAACTTTACCACTGAACTACAGCCAGTCCAAAAGCTATTTGCCTGGTTAGAGGTAGCCTTTATTCAAATATTTTCTTTTGTCTGTAGATTGGTCAATCATTTCCCTTTTTTAGTTCCTAAAAAATTAAGTTCAGCAAACATAAATTATACAGAGGAATTTAACATTTGTGGATTCTGTTCAAACAGAAGCTAATGTAGATTTGATTCACTGAAAAATTCCTTCCATGTTTAGAGTAAGCCCATAAGATTGCTCTTCTCTACCTCTGTCCTTCAAATCAGGACCAAGACTTGTGATCCTGCATATTTATTCTCTTCATCTTTGTAGAAAAGAAAGCTACACCCAAACCTAATCCACTGATTCACAGACATTTTAGGTGTTAAAAGTCCAAAATTCATGAATAATTAAAAAAATACAGATGACATTTCAGAATGTTTTTTTATTTTGCCTTTTTATTTCCTTCAAATTTATCTTAGCAGTTGAAAGATAAATATGGTATAACCAAATAAATACATACAAAGCAAATTCTTAAAAATATCATCCAGTTAAAGTAGTAAATGAGCTATAAATGCATGAAACTTAAGTATCAGAAAGAAAGGCTCCACTGCTGAAGTCAGTTTGGTTGATCTTGAGGCTCAATTTTGGCAACTTTTTTCTTTTTCATGTTGTGTCTTAATGTTAACACATCTCTAAGATGATTGAGGACGGAAGCCCTTCAGGTAATAGACCCAGGAGCAAGGTGTTTTGTGGCCTTCAGAACGCTGGCTGGAGATGGTCAACTTGCCAAACCATGGTCCTGCAGAGGTGGGGTCCAAAGAGATCAGGATGTTGTAGGTCTTTTTGGAGAGGATGGTGTCCACTCCTTTGATAGTAAAACTGGGGTTGTCAACCTACGAGGAGCAAACATGAATCAAAGTGAAACAAACTGCATCTGTTATCTAGAGTGACCAAAAAAACAATCAAAGTCAAATATTTTCAGAGGAACATTAAAACATCCAAATGAGATGTAGTTTTAAAGTTCTAAATTTTCTGGCCCTCCAGTTATCAAGTCTTCACCTGAAAGGAAAAAGCAGTGGTCTGCAGGAAAACATTCTTGAAGGGGATGGTGTTGGTGCGACCTGCCCTGATTATGAATGGGCCCTGGGGTTTTGGAGGGAGGCAGGTCCCATGCAACGGGAAGATGTATTCTCCACCAGCGACTGATGACAGACTGAGCTGGCCTCTCACTTCACCCAGCTGATGAGGCTCAAAGCAAACCTCCACACTGGCTTCAGACCCGGCCTGAGACCCCGGAGAGGCACTGATACTCTTATCCACATCAAAAGCTTGACAATCAGTCTGGAAATAAGATGTATCAGAACAAAGAAAACATTTAAGTTAAGAGGAAGATTCCAGTCATCAAATCCATAACAAATACAGTCTCATTTAATAGACATTTTCTTTGGGACTGAAAATAATCAAGCGTGTTAGAGAAAACACTAGAATGCAATATCCACGACAAAAAACATCAAAGATAAAGCACAACAAAGTCAGAAAACTCATAATCCATCCACAGTCTACAATAAGCAAAAATATCACAGGAATCAATGAGTATGAGCATTAACATAAGACATTAGAGTCCATCTTACTCACCCCCCTGGCCAATAAAAAGTCACCACCCAAAAAAAGGTCACAGATGATTTGATATTTTGCTGGATTGTCTTTAGCTCTGATTACAGCACACATTTGCTGTGACGTTGTTTTGATGTGCTTAGATAAGCAACCCCAGATCATAGCACTGCCCCCACAGGCTTGTACAGTAGGCACTCGGGATGATAAGTGCATCACTTCACCTGCCTCTCTTCTTACCCTGATGTGCCCATCACTCTGGATCAGGGTAAATCTGGACTCATCAGACCACATGACCTTCTTCTATTCTTCCCAAGGTCAATCATTATAATAGCTGATGCAGTAATTATCCAATAGGAGGCTTGTACCTGTTTGCTTACTTAAATCCAGGTGGTGACTTTTTTTGGCCAGGCAGTGTACAAGTGAGTAAAAACAAAACTGAGGAAAGGAGTCACGAGAACATGGGGTGCACTGAAGAATCATAAGATCCTGATTGTCCTACCTTGCATGAGTATTCAGTTCTGTAACGAGAGTAGTTGATGAATTTAATAAGAACAGAGTGGCTGCTGCCCAAAGAGGTGCTGAAGTGAACAGTTTTCTCTGGTGGTGGGGGCAGCGCTCTGAGGGCCAGATCGTAGTGGAAGCAGCCCAGATCAGAAGAGTTCAGAGTGAGCCGAGCTGTAGACTCACCTGCACGCAGGGGCAGGTACTCAAAGCTCAGAGAAGTCTGGAGAGGGGTGGACACACACAGACACAGACACATTGGGATCATGAGTTCAAGTTTGTTTGTCAGCGAACATGCTGTTTTAGTGAAAGATGGACTCAAACTCCACCTTGGACTGTCCTGGCACAGTGTGCTGAGATGGAGCATTGATGTCGGGGCAGTTACACTCAGTGCTGAGGCAGGTAGGTGTGGTGAGGGGGTTTTCCACCTGCACAGTGGCTGAGACCGTCTGTCGGACAGCTGTCTCCAGCTCAATGGTAGATAGTACTCCTGGGGAGGTAACCTTAAAGGTCACAAGGTAAAACAAATACTCGCCTGTTGCCATGCTGTGGAACGTGACCTGAGAAGACAGAGTTAAAGGTCGACATGAGAAGAAGGCAAAGACTTGTTTCAGATCTATTTGGAGGAATCAGTGTTTGATCAAACCTTAGTGTTGTACTGCCCTTCCTTGTACGAAGAAAAATGCATCTTGTAGTCTCTTTTAGCTGAAGGTGGGACATCAATGAACTCCAACCCCTTCAGAGACACTGAGGCATCTGCCTTATCAGGTTTAAGAAACTCGAACTGCACTCGGTACCTGAAAACACGTGAAAACACATGTGACTATAAGTCCTGACTCAGGCTACTTTGATGCCACATGCATCATGACATGAAAGACCCAGGCCAAAAAAAACTAAAAATATGCTCTGACTGCCTGTGATGCACTCTCAGACAGAAAATGCTGAAGAGTAAATTCACTTTTATAGATAAACTAGAGAGAAACATCCCTCTTGTTGTTGCGGTCAGGACCAATGGGAAGCATTGTGCCCTGTCTGCAAAGCTGGCACCTATGAGTCAGTTACAAATAAAGGTTCAATAATGGCACTACAGTTACAAAATAAACAAAAATAAAATCTCTAGACAACCACATGCCAATGACAAATTTAAAAAGCAAAAAGCTGTTTGAATAGACTCGATTTAACCCTTAGCATTAAGGCCAAGGGGGTTGATAAAGGCAAAAGTGTTAGAGCAATTATATTAGATGGACCCAAAACTCAGTGCTGCCTCATTGACTTGGTGGTGATTATATGCTGAGTGCAAAGCGTAGTCAGGTCATTTCTCAAAGAAAGGAAAATCAGCTGTTCAGCAAATATAAATGTGTAAGGCTCTAGTTTGCCCAAGGCTTGAGCGTGTGCATGTTTTTACCGCTGTTGCTTAGAGAGCCAGTTGTGAACAGGGATAATCTGTGTGTGGTGAGTCTTGGCAGGCAGCTCTTGCAGAATCGTGTCCTCTGCCCTCGGAGGTTCAGCAGTTCCCAGCAGGGAGTAGAGCATGCCGCTCCCATCGGGGAAAGCGAAAAAGACTGATCCCTGAGGACAGATTAAGAGACAAAAAGTTAACATCTGGAACGAGATTCATTTCACACTTCGTGTGCTGCACTGAGCTGACCAACCATGCTGAGAGCACCGACTGTTGTGTTAGAGACACTTTACCAGATGCTTCTTCTTCTCAGTGGTCATGGTCAGTGGTTTGTAGGTGATCCTGTATGTTTTATTTTGGAGGGGTTCAAAGTTCAACGAGGACTCAGCACTCCACTGCTCGCCCTCAATGACAGGTCTGATGTTGCAGCACTGGTTTGTAGGGTTGAGCACAGGCAGGGTCTGGGTGTAAGAGCTTCGCACTGGGCAAACAAAACTCACCACCTGGAGACAAGAAGTTTGACAGATGTATGACCATGTGAGATGATAGGTCCACTGATGTATTTGTGGCTGCTGTGTGTGCTGTGTGTCAATTTCATATTTCAAATGTCAGAGCAAAGTTAAAAAAAACATACTGCTGTTTTACTGCTAGGCTTTCTGATACTGACATGCAAACATCAAATAGGCAAATGTACAATGATTAACTGTATTATATTGGAATTAATCAATCAAACCTCTTTGCTAGTGGTTGCTACGATGCAGGAGCCAGTCACGGTGAGGGTAATGGGTGTAGAGACGCCCTCAACAGTACACGACACATTCTCAAATCTGGTGTCACTATTCAGTTCCACAGGAGCAAAGGTGACTTCAAAAGGGATCTCTTTGTCTGGAGAGATATAACCTTTAGCAGGTGCAATAGAAAGCTCAGGAGGAAAACTGCCTGTTTTCCACTGGAATCTATGAGACGCAGAAAAACAAAGGATATGAATCCAAACAGAAAAACTTATAGATTAGATTTAAGATGTATATGGATAAAATACTTTATACTAAGGCTGTGCAATTTACAAAAATATTCTAATTGCGATTATTTTTCCGTATATTGCAATTGTGATTTTTTTTGTCGGACTATTTTTATGTTCTGGATGTGATAAGTTGTTGATATCAATCACTATACTGAAGGGATGAATTTTCTTTTTTTTTTTCCATTTAATTTGCAATGAATTGCCCAGGCCCACTTCATGCATCTAACTTTACCTGGCACCAATGTCCCCAGTGTTCATCATGACAATCCTCTTCTTGGCCTGGCAGCCCTGGACCACAGCTCCAAAAGCCAAGTGGTCCTGGTCCAACTGAATCTCCACAACCTGTCAGTTACAACTTGATTGATTTATCCAACAAATGATGGTTCATTCTACAAGGTGTAATCAGTACCTGAACACAGTCAGCATTTGTTTTTTGAAATGGGCCTTTGTCAAACCTTTGTATGAAAATAATTCTGAGCATGCTGTATACTTTACACATTAAACCTGCTTTAGAAAGGATTGCATGTCATTAAATTAGATCATTTTTATCAGGAGGGAAATGTAATGCATTGAACTACCTACCTTGCAGCATCCTTGGATGGTTAGCAGGGGATGAAAGAGGCCTGGAAACTGGGCCTGCAGCTCAGCAGTGAAGGGTGGTACTTGCTGACGAGGTGAGAACTGGATTTCTACGACACATGAACCACCTTTTGCTTTCAGGTTCAGTTCACCCTCAGGACTGTATGAAAGATCCTGTGGAGGTTGAGAAGTGATCAAAGGGTCACATTAGATGCTTTAAGAACATGGTAGTCTTGATGTGCATGTATGAGTATGTGGAACGTGTTTCCTACCCTTTGATCCAATGTTTCATTTGTGTTGAGCAGCAGAGTAAAAGAAAGATCCAGAAGGCTGCGGTTCACCAGAACAACTTGTTTTTTCACCTTCTGACCAATCATCAGAGATTCAAGTTTCAATTTTCTCTGCTTGGGATCTTCCACCTCCAACTAGGGCATGATGAGACATAACCAAGACAGTTAGGTTTAATACATGTGACTGCAATAAACAAAGCATAAAAAAGCCTTTGCAGTTGCTGCTTGATGAAGTTAGGCATGCTAGTTTCCTGAACAACGATAATACAAAAGCAGTTCCTCACCTTCCTTTCAACACCCTGCCCCAGTATAGTCACTCGTTTTATGACACCACTGTTCAGGGTGAAGGTGAGTGTTTCATGGTAACGACAGGCCTCACGGGGATAGAACCTGACTGGTACCTCCATCACATCACCAGGACACAAAACATTTGGTCTGAAGTCGACCTCGAGGTAAGAGGTGTTCTCAAACTGGCACTGGACACTGAGGAGAGTAAAGCAGAGTCCTTTTTTTCTGAGACTGTTTTTTTTCTCACACTTTCTGAGAAGAATTTTTTAATAAGCTCTGAGCAGTATAAGCATTTTTTTTTAAAGAAACAGAGATCTACCTGATGTCCCTCTCGCCTTTGTTGCTGATCACTAGAGTCTGTGATGTTGGCACTGTGTCAGGACAGTACAGGAAACACTTCCCAAAGTTGTATTTGTTGAAGGAGAATTGAAGGCTCGATGCTACAGCCCTGCCTCTGATGGCACAGTTAAATGTTGGCCCATGCTTCACCTGATTAAAGGGAATATGGAAAAGAGATGTCAGTTGTGAAGTAAAATTAAACTGCAGAGTACAAGATATGTGGGAAACCACATAAACTCAATGAAAGATCCACATCTCACCTTGATACTCAGTCTGACACCCTGCACGTTACAAACACTCTTCGGACTGAAGATCAGTGTTGTCTGTAACTGTCTCCCACACTCAAGAGTAGCACTTGGTGGTTTTGCCTCCAACAGTTGAGTTTGCTCACTGGGACCTGACAGGTCAAAGTTAACCCTGAGGCTGAATTTTGCCGGATGGGACATCAAGAAGTTTAGGGTTGTTTGCTCCAAAATCTCCATCTACAAGTAGCATTGGTTCAGACACAAATGAGACAGTTTGTTTCAGTCTTTACGTTTGTGATGGTGCTTGTGTGGATAAGAAGCTCTGATTTGAAAGTGTGCTGACCTCTCCAAAGTCCAGAACGTTTTGGTGGTTTGCTTTGATCTCTCTGAAACCTCCTTCTGGCTTTTCAACTTGAACTGAAACGGTGAAACAACTGGCCTTGACTGTGAATGTGAGTGGCTCTGATTTCCTCTTCACCTTCAAAACCAACCTGAAGCTCACGCAGCCTTCCCGGGTAGGTAAGAAGGACACTGACAATGGCAACCTGCATCAAAAAGGAAATAAAGCTACTGTTCTCTGGTGACTTAAAAACTAGGAGAACCATCGGATTTGATTAGCAGTAGAGGCTAATTTTAGTTTAGAGGCTAAATAAATAGAAAGCTTCAGAGCTGTAATGTTTCTTGTGTCATCACATTTTGTGGTGAAATGAAAAAGTCGGATGAATTTATGTGCGCTTGTGTACATTTAGTTGCATTGACTGTTTGCTACAGTGTCATTAACCTGTCTTTGGGAGCTAATGTTCCAGTCATTGGTTGCAAAATGAGGGTGGACTCCTGATCTTCACTGACAAGAGATGACGGCATGACAGAGAAATGGGAGAGCTCCTCTTCACCATTCACCAGAAAAACTGTCTGCTCCACTTCACGGCCTGTGAAGATAAACATGCACACATTCTGTAATTTAATTTGATATTCATGCAACGAGGAATGCAAATTTTAAAAACAGTGTGAATTTGAAATCATCACTCATTTTCAGCACCAAGCAGTGATTAGATGAATTGCTACAGTTTCACTGCACAAAAAAAGCCCTGAAATCTGAGCAAGTGTTTATGTCTTATTTTTTGTTGAAAATGTCTTTTTAGACTTAGTATGAGCCACATTTACCAGACCAGTCCAGATACATGTCTTATTTCAAGATATTGAAAGAAAAAAAAAGGTGTCTGAAATGCTTGTAATGAGTATTCTGCCAATTGCCTCTTAAAACTAGAATGACTAAAGGATGATAATGAAAAAAGGAAAACCCTTTTTCAAAAATACTACACATTCCTTGCCTGATCATAGAGTTATTTAGCTCCATTGACCTGACTGTAGCTTTGTCATGCATCCACTTGAACATATCATCAAGGTAAATAGATTATGTCTTATTGTGTTAATTACAGGGTGCAAGTTTTGCATTGTGACGGTGTGGACGATGAGTCTGATCTTGTGCGTGTACATGTTCCTGTATATGTTCCTTACAGACGAGAAGTTCCCCAAAGTCCAGGTGAGGTCTATCCAGATACACAGCTGGTTCTCTGGTGGTGCCCACACACAGGAAGGGGATGGACAATGATAGAGTCTCTATCAAAAAGCTCCAGAATGACTCCACCACATCCAGCTGCTCAGCTACATATTCAAAACAAACCTGCAATGCACAAACAGATTACAGCTGAACTAAATACTGAGGGACACAGATTATAACATACTAATGACAAAGTATTTTCTCTTATGTCTTACTTCCATTTTCTTCCCTGGCAGAATGGTCCCATTTGGGGTGAGGCAGCGAAATGAGCTGTCACCTGTGTCTTCACACCTCCACTTGAATGAGTAAGGCTTACTGGTCGGGTTCATGACAGTAAAACATCTGTGAAATAGGTGTAAGACAATCACATTTCAATTCTTGGGCTTTAAATGACAGGGTGACATAAATTCCTCATTTCTCTCTTCGTTACTTTGTTGATGGGGCAGAGAGGCCAACAGCATTTAACTCCATCACCCTGATGTTTGGTTCTAGATGTGCCCTGAATTCAGGACTGCGACGGCTGATGTAGTCTGAGTCCTCCAGGTCAAAGTGGTAGTAGGGAAAAAGGCTGTTGCCACACACTGGGATACAGGGAGCCTGATCATCCTCCTGTAGGTTGGGGATACTTAAAGGAAAAAAGGACATATCAAGACAAAAAATACTATCCAGCTTCGACACTTCTGTTAAATTCAGGTCTCCACATTTATATGCATTAAATTCTCTGAACCTGCAAAGCAGTCTCCCCTGAAACTGGGCCACCTCCAGAGGTGAAAAGCAAATGCTGAAGTTTTCAGTATCACCAGGCTGAATAGCCCCGTCACTGGGTTCAATACTAATGGGAGGAAGTTCAGGGTTCCCCATCATGAGAGACATCACACTGGCCAATACACTGGAAGGACGGGCTCCTGCTGACCTACTGCCTGGTCTACTGAGAAGGCTCCTGTCTTGTAGACACAGCACACAGTCACATTTACACAGTTTTAGAAACTAAAAGCTGATTTTTTGATCTATAGTAGTAATAGTGCAGTACCTTCTTGGTTATGGTTCATGGAGTTTCTTGGATCCATTACAACTTGCCAAGAGAAGTTCAGTCGGACAGTGCCTTGATTCACCATCTGCAGTCTGCACAGACACAAACAGTGACACATATCCAATAGACAGACACAAATAGTTCTCCATTCAAAATTTATTTTTTCTGTTTTATTCAACACATTTGTGACTATACAAAGGGTGGCTAAAGGCTAGGTGCAAAGTGCTTAGAAACAGCACCTAAAAGTCCTGTGGTTTGCTTCCTCCTGCTTGTAGTTTAGCTACATGTTAATTATTACCTATGAGTAAAATGTTTTAGATAGTGACTGAAAGTATGAGATCATGAATAAGAAAGGACAAAATGAGTTTCTTCCATGAGGTGGCTGGGCTCAGGATCTTAAATGTGGAGAGAGCACTGAAAGAGGTGTGACTCCCTTTTATTCAACAGAGATGGTTGAGATGGTACGACACTGGGAATCTAAAAATCTTACCAAGTATAGTCTTCTAGGCCAATATCTCCTCACACTTAATATAAGACATCTACTTAAAGTGAAACATTTCAGTCATTTATTGGAACCTATTTTTAAATAGATCATCTTGAGCATCTTGTTAAATGAAATAGTCTCAAAACATATTGATTTAAGTAATTTCTTAGTTGAAACAAGCTTTTATTACTTACCATAAGGTTTTTACGCTGCTGAGTTATTTGTTAAAGTTAGACCATCTTGTTTCAAGAAATAAACTCAGCTTGGATTAAGAAAACAAATCTTCATTTAAAACTGTTGTTTACTATAAGGTCATTATGAGACACTAAATTTCTCAATACATGAAAATGTGGCTAAAATGAGTTTATCCAGCTATTTTCAAGGTCTCCCTCATCTAGTGAAGCTTAAACTAAGTATCTTTTTCAAAGATATCTTACAAAGAGAATGTTCACTTGTTCCATTTGCAGAGTTTTTTGCTCATTACAAACAAAAATATCTTTTATTATTTCTTTTAAATTATTGCCTGAGTGGGTTTTTTTTCTGAGTATATCACTGTGGCAAGATAATGGCACTAGCATTTACTTGAGATATCAATATTTTTCAAAATATTGAGAAAAGACATCTCAAGTTTTTTATTTGTGCAAAGAAAAATGCACTTATTAGTGAGGATACACTAAATTTAAGGAATTTCTGGGTTCATTGTGGTTAAATATTTTTACTTGTTTTAGGAAGTCTTGACAGGTCAAATTTTCTTGTTCTATTGCCAGATAATTATGCTTAGTTTGAGCAAAATGCCCTGAAAGTGTTTCACCAAGATGTCTCTTGGATGTTTTCCTGTCAAAGTTTTCAAGGTTTTTCTGACTATGGAGTCTCTGAGAGCAGACCAGCTACCTATTTGAAATCTATGCACTTAAATCATTTTTTTCCACCCCAAAACGTGATTTTTAACCCAAGCATTTTTATCATTATCTCTTTCTGGAGCACACAGTACGTTTTAAGTAAAAATAAGTCCTTTAAAAGTTTCTTGACTTACTGGTGGAGCCTAGTTTGGTAAAGCATGGTGTCCTTGAATTGGATGGTGTCGCTGCTGCAGCTAAACTTCACATAGTCACAAACTGCACTGATTCGCAACTCCAACTCCCACTGAGAGCCTTCAACCACAGTGCAGCATGGTTCAGGATCTGTTTTTACCACCTGCATAAAAAAGAAAATGTTTCACCACAAAAACTGTAAAATGTTAACTCTGTCTGCACCACATCTTTTCCATAAAGTCATCATGTTTACCTTATTCTTCACAGACTGCTGAGGTGTTTCTGGAGCTCGGCCAGAAGAACTCAGCCACTGCACCGTTTTCTGTCGGTCGTCCCAATCAGCCAGCTGATCCAGAGGCTGTTGGAAAGCCACCTGACAAAGCTTGCATGTCATCGGCTGATTGGTTAGAGTTACTGGCTGATTGGCACGGAAGGTGACAGTCACTTCCTTAGAGCACTTTGCATGAAGGTGGCCCACCTACAGGAACAGAGATAATTTCTTCAAACATACAGTAAAGTATTATTCTAAGACAACAGGATAGGTGAGACTCTGCGATGTGAATGTGTCACGTTCACACCTTTAGTTATTTTGTAAATGTTATACCTGTGGTGAAAAAAAGATATGGGGTCCAGCAGAAGGCCACTCAAACCTCACAACCTGGCTGTTGCTGTGGTTGGTCATGGTGAAACTCTCTTGATAAGGAATGTCCACATGACAATCACCAAAATTCAGCTCCTCATAATAACCTGCAGCAGAGACTGGCCAAACAGAAAAACCCAGGGAGAGGAAAAAGGCTTCAATTTTGTGCTAATGTCCATCTCAGGCAGTTCACACTTCCTTATCAATAAATGCATCTCTTACCTGGCTCCTCATCTTCCTGATCCATCTCCTGAAGTGACCTGCTGATGTTATCCAGCGACACAGTTTCCTGGTAAGCTTCTCCGGTCACTGATATTATTATGTTGCTGTACTCGTTGTCCTCCACCTGCAGAGAGATCTTGGCCTTGACACTCAGGGTCTTGTCAGGGCAAAAACTGAGATCAAGTTCCACAAGCTCGCTGACATTCACGTTCAGAGTGGCTCTGTGCACCAACTTATGCTCTGGAGGAAACACAGATGGTTGAGAACGAAATGATTGAATTTGCTGCACAGAGTGATGGACTTTTAATGTTAAAGACCTTCAAAATGAAAATTTGTGCACAAAAATCAATCATTTCTAAGAGAGAACTCAAACATATAGATTTCATTTCAAAAAATAAGGTTTGTGTGAATTCTCCTTATCATTATGTTGTTTTTATGCTATATTTTACCAATCATTTTTAGTTTATTTTCATATTCAGCTTGCACAGGGTCCTTGTGGGGTGAATGCTTTACCTGATGTCTTGCCCTGAAGCACGGTGGAATGAAAAGAGCTCTGAGTGTTGCCCTGAGCAGCTCTGAGGGTGAACACTTTATGTTTATCCAGCATGTCAATGTGGACCTACACAGCACAGCAGCAAACAAGATATTTTCACTAAACTAAACCAAAACATTTTTTAAAAAGCTAGAGTAAAACATGCCTTGTCTCACCTTACTCAGGATATTTCCATCATTTAGCAGGACCAAAGGCAGAGTATGTCTTCGCCCTACCAGCACCCGTCTGAAGTGCAGCACAGGGTGTCCTTGGTCGTTTTTCAGAGTTGGACGCACCACACACACACTGGGGAGGTTTCCCTCTCCTGTGACCTCAAACTCCAGTACCTTGCTCTTAAATGTTGGTGTCATTCTGGATCAAGCAGAGAGGAGATGGATAGGTAAAGAAAAGGTGAAAGTAAAGGAATGGGTGAAAGTGTCCTCACACAACACTGTCACTGTAAATACTGTACTGACCCAAAATAGACCTGAAAATAGGACAAGGTTTTTCTCTTGAAATTTATGTGAAAAAGTGGGGTCATCTTATAATTGGGGTCTAACCACTGACACATACTGATAGTTGTCCGAGGTCTAACATCAGAGGGCACCAGCTTTTTGTTGCTAACTTTTGGAACAGGTGGTCAATGCTGCAGAGACATCAAACAACCATCAGGCAGCCAAAAAAATATGGAGTTATGGGGTGAAAGATTCAAAGATGGCTCATCAAAAAAGACCATTCTGCCGTTGTTTCCCCTCATCAAACTGCTTTACGAATTGATCTGTCATGGTTGATGAATCTCTCATATCAAAATGTTAAAGTTGCTAAGTGAGTGATTCATTTGGGTATTGCATTTAAAATAAAAATCCTAGTGATTATATTTATGACCAGAAATGAAAGCAGTCTCTAATTATTACTTCAATGATTCCCCCAGAATTTCAAGTAAATATAGTTTTTTTTAACAAAGTAAATTTTGGTAATCAGAATGTTTGGTAATCAGAGTCAACAGTGGAAGAATAAACAGAGAGGGATCACCATGTTTGCATACACTTCTCTTACCTGCTGGTTCCCTCTAATGTGGCTTCAAACACTGCGCTGTAGAGCTGCATCGACTGTGGTGTAAAGGTGATCGCTGCGAATGCGTGTGACTGACTGGGAATGCTCAGTGTTGTGGTAGTCATGTCAAAAACCCTCATGGTGGGAGAAATCTGTAAGTAAGATACAAGACTTTCACTTTTTGGTGACTATCAACTTTTACCATACAGGTTTCTTCATTGAGCTCTGCTGATAGAGCTCTGCATGCCTTACCTTGCCACTACCATATCTGATGGCCAGACTAAGCACACAAGGCACTTTGCCGTTGTTCGTAAATTTGAAGCGGGCCTGAGCAGTTTTCCCAACCAGGACTTTGTTGAAAATAAATTTATTCTCATCTTGGACATAAATCCCCTCAGCATTGCAGAATTGCTGGGAGGAGAGCTGGCTGCTGGTGGTGCACATATGATGTTCCTCAAAGATGGAGGCTGTGTCTAAATCTATGCCTGGAGACCAAAACGGAAGAAGAAAGTCAGATAGGCCCAAGGAATTGTACAAAATTAGGATGGTCATATGCTGCAGTCTTTGATATGTAGAAGATATCTATATGAATATTGACAATAAAAGAATTCTCTTCACATTTAAACAGTGTTCAACTTGTATTTTATGTTGAATGTAAGAAGAAGTTGTTTGCCTCTCTAAAATTAAGTTTGTGATTAGGTCCTAATTTTGTGAAATGAAAAAAAACACATCCTCCGTCTGTTGATTTAACAACTGAGACAAAGTTGTATAATTCAGCTCTCACCTGGTCTGCAAACTTCTGCCATCAGTCTATACGGTATACCATCAGGCTGGTCTGAAGGGTCACGGTCACTGATGTCAATGCACAAAAACTGAGTCCAGCTGCCCAGCTGATCAGCCGTGCAATCCACAGTCACAACCTGCTGGGACCCTGGCTGCAGGATCCCTGTGCTGGGGTACATTGAGAAAACCCCCACTATGAGGCGATTCTGGGAGAAAACACAAGGTCATCAGAGAAAATACTGGCAAATTAAGCATCAGAAATTACAAAAAAACACAATGGAAATTATCACAAATATGTGCAGTACATTAGTGGGTGCATTACATACTTTCCATTTCTTTGAGCCCAATGAGCTTCAGGGTTTTCTCCTTTCCTTTGAACTGTCACTAAAGCTACCTGTTAAGCTACATCAGGCAAAATGCTACTCCTGCTGTGTAGTTAATGCTTGTATAAGAGTGAGAAAAATACGTAGCATCTAAAACATCACAAGGATGTAAGTCATGTCCTGTGAGCTTTCTTGAACACTCTCAGGCAGAAACAAAATGAACCCTGTTGTTCTCTGTGATAGCTCACCACTGTAGGACTTGCTCCTCTGTGACTTGCACCAGCGGGCCTCCCTGAACAGCTCTCTTGGGGCATCACCCTGGCAGGCACCCTGTTAAAAACCCAAACCCCACTGTCATTGCAACTTGGTTCAACAGAAATGTAAACCGGTATGGGAGGAAAACTCGTGTCAAGGCCCTCAGCTTGTCGTTATTACAGTCTTTGGCAAATTTATTAAATTTGGACAAGATTTTTACTTTATGAAGCTGTTGTAGATACGATACATTATATTAGAGGAAAAGATCACAAAATTTCTGTATAAGGTTTTTTTGCTCCTGATGTTTACTTTCACTGTCACACTCAAGGCGAAGATCCGCCTGAAATACCACATATTTCAGGAAGCACACATATAACACTGAGTTGTTTTTACTTAACATTTTTCAGTTCTTAAGTTGTGTATGTTTATGTGAGTGTGTGTGTCTCTTACCCTGGTCTTCCATATGGAGGAGGGTCTGTGACCATGCGTGAGACCGTGTAACGAGTTTCAAAGACTCCAGTGTTCTCAATGGTAAAGCTCTGACTCTTTTTGCAGGCATAGACCAGGGGACCGAAGTTCATGTCATATGCAGGTGTGATTTTATACCTGAGGAACCACACAGGATCCACAATTAGAGCTAGGGCTTGATGTGAGAATGTTCTCCTCTATACCAAACAATGACACTTCATGAGACTGTGTTATATTTGTAATTCAAAGCACAATGTGTACTAATGATTCAAATAAAATTAAAACAACAGAGATTGTCCCCTCAAAAGATAAAAACCAGTACAAAAGGTTTCACATAAGACACATTTAAATTAATTTTAAAACAGTTTCTTATCTGCGAATAAGTCGTACAGAACAGATACAGAATGAATCAAGCCTTAACCTGGAGAAGAGTGCCTGGACTGAAACCTTGATGGGTATGATTGATATGATCTCTCCTCCCTTTGTGATGTTGGGTTCAATCACCTGTAGAGAATGGAGTCATGATTTAGTTCTGCAGCATCTGCTAAAATGCAACAGGGTAGTACTATTACATTAGGATAGGATAGAATAGGATATTTAACAAGATGTTGGAAGAGCATTGGTTCAGCCTGTTGTGAAAAGACGACTGTCATGTAGGTGATGAGCCGTGTCTGGGTCAGACCTGGCAAGGCAGGATGGGCTGATCTTTTAGTAAGATTTCTGCTGTAGGTCTGCAGACAATCTGTACTGTAGCAGGCTTCTCATGGGGCAGAAGGCTTCCACTCTGAGGGGACACCGTGAACATGGAGTCTAAGTTTGGTTGGTCCGCATCAGTCTGCTGGACTGTGAACCTTGTAACAAGAAAAGAATTAAAAGAAAAGAAAGTTAACAGCTTGACAAGTTCCATGTCAGTCCAATTTTATTAAAAAGGATCAACTGAAACTCACTTGTACGCTATTTCATATTTCCCTTTGTTTTTTAACCGAAGAGACAGTTTTGCCTCATCAAAGACTCTAATGGTTCCAAAGTTCAAACATCCTCCTGCAGAAACAACATTATGTTATTGGTTGGTCACTTGGCCTTTGTTTTTTGACAGCGCTCTATCAAATAAATACATTTTCTCATTAATAGTGACATCAGAGTAGAAGCTCTGTTAACCATTAGTTAACACAGACATTCAAAAATAAATTACCAGGATCAATATAGAGTATTATTTAGAGTGAGACGTAAAAGTCAGAGTTTAAATGGTGAATTCTCTGTGAAAGTTCAAACTCTTTCTGTTTCTACCTGGTGAGATGTCCAGAGTGATATCATAGGCCTCAGCATTGACCTGTATGTTCTCAGTTTGTAGGATGCCAACAATTTTCTCCACATCAGACACCTAAATAAAAATACAAACCACACTTCTTTACAAAGGCCCTACATGAACTGATCAAATTGTTTTACATTTTGCTTATCACTAAAATTTAAATGCATGCAAATCTAATACTTTTTACTATACCTCCAGTCGTAAGATCTTCTTGATGTCGACAGGCCTCCGAGCCTTGAAGTGCAGGCTCAGGGAGAAAGAGGACTTGGGTGCAATGATGCCCTTATCCTGTGGCACAGCAAACTCATCCCCCAGTTCCTCCAATCCCTGCAGTCTCCATGATACTGGCAGAGCAGTTTTATTGTGCATCATCAAACTACGGCTGTCCCGCCTAGGTAGAAGGTACATTGAAATGAGAAAAGGACACTTAATTTATACAGGAGATAAAAAAAAGAGTCACTAAAAGTGTCTGACCCAGAGTTTGTCCAATATATTGTTTCCTTAATTTTGTTTCACCTGTCAAGGACAATCCTGGTGAAGTGCAAATGCTTGCGCTCTAGCACCAGCTCTGGACGAACACCCCAGCAGGACAGGTTGATGATGACAGGCTCTGGATTGTCCTTGATATTGCACACTATGCTGTCCTTTATTTGTCCAACTTTGGTCGGATAGGCCCACACTGTCAAGTCCTGGCAGACAGAATAATACTTAAAAGTTCTGTATGTTACCTTGAATGAAGCAAAACATCACTAACCAACATTCCCAGTTAAATGGGATCAATATCTATTATCTTAATGACTGGTCAAATGCTGTCAGGAGAATATACTATAATACCTGTTTCTCTTCAGGTTTGAGAGTCATGGTTGGGGGGTCCAGTAAATATGTAGTTGCCTGAGTATCGTGCTGAAAACGGAACTGGACCTCAGCTTCCAGACCGGAGTTGTTGTGAATCGTGAGTCTTTCTGTGTTAACGGGATGACGATTTTCCTTGTATCTGCAGAGACGTAAGAGCATGTGAATCTGTAAATACAAATGATTCAAACACACTGCACCTCTCACTCACATTGTTCTGCCTCTCACCTGTCTCTAGTCTTGCCACAAAGTAATGGTCCAAACTCAAAGTAACCAGGTTTGATCACATACGCCCTCTGAAGTTCTTCATTTGTTTGTTGCACTTTCTGACTGGAGGCAAAAAGAGTTCTGTGGAGACAAGATTTGACAACATTTAGACCAAGAAGTGGGAGTAGATCAGAAACATTTTGTACAGCTGATTGAAAGTCTGCTATTTCATTACTTAAATGTTCTAATTACAAATTCCATTATTTTCATATAGGAAATGTGTTAAATATTTATTGAGTGTTGCGTATCAGTTCTATAAGTAGTGTCTATATTTTCTGACTGACTTGTAGCTTTTGCAGATGGAGGGATATGTGCAAATTCCCCGGCAGACCAGCTGGTAGTTTCTCTGGGTTCCCAGAAGCTCAAAGTTGAAAACCTGCTCAAATTTCCCCTGAGACTCTGAGTAGAACCAAATCTTCAGAACCACTTCACCGTTGGCAGGAACAACCCAGCGAAATGAGGTCAGCCTGCGCACAGAGAAATGCATAAACACAAACAAACTCACTCAGCAAAATTGTGTGTGTCTTTTAGCGTGTTATATTGCCTTTGGCTGCGTTTCAGCTCTAAGTTTCCTTGATGTTGGTTCTGGTCAGTGGAGTCAGGTGTGGATGAGGCACATAAATGAGGAGAGGAAGAAGTTTTCGATTTTGTCTTTGCTGAAGTTCGTCTCTTGCTCCTCTGACTCTCTCTGCTCTTTCTTTCCCTGTCCTTTGTTGCTGAACTCTCCTTAATGCTGCCCTTGCCACGACTTCTGGTTGATCCCACTGTCTCTTCCTGTGATATGAAGAAAAACAAGAAAACATTCAATTTTTAAATCTCTTATGTGTACATCACAATATCTTTTTAAGATACTGCACTTTTCTGAAAATATTTACCTTTGTGATCACAGCAAAGATCAGTACATTTGCAAATTAAATTCTTTACTTTAATCATTTTTAAAGCATATAATAATTGATAATGCGACATTCTGTTTTCTTTGTTTTCCTCCACACATCCATGCATGTGTGTGGACTTTAAAATCAGGTGGTTCAAAATAACCATAACCTTTGTGATGGATGCTTGTACATCATCCTCTGAGTAATTCTTCTCCTCACTCTGTTCGTCCATCCCAGGGGGAACCAGGAAGCTGAAACAGTCAGATATGAGGGAGCTGCTCGGCTGCTTTCTGTTTTTGGGGAATGGGACTAAAGAGAATGTAGTGGGTGGAGGGATCGGTGGGCCACTGGGTCCCAACCCCAAATCATCTAACACCTGACCAGATCAGAGAACAGAATAAGCAATGAAGAACGCAAAATGAAAAAATAAGTAACAAACAGTAAGGAAGTTAGGAAGATACATTCAGTTAAGTGATAAATAATACAAGAGAAAAAACGTCACCGCACCTCGACCAGGGGAGGCAGGACGTTGCCTTGAAGCAGCTCTGTAGCACTTGGACAGTCTTTTCCTGTTACATTGAGCATGATGTGAGGGATCATGTCCTGTGGAGACACCTTTTCTATTTCAGCCCTTTCTGCTGTCAGACTGGGCATCGGAGACACGCCCTTGCTGTTGGCTCTCTTGCTCCTCTTACCAACAGGAGTCTGTGAACACAGAGAAGAGATGGATGGGAATTATTCATCTGTTGAAATTGTATTTTTTTTCTTTCTTACACAAATTTAACTTGTTTCAAATAAAAGAGGTAGAGCAGATATTCACAAACAGCCAGGTATAAATACCTTAAACCTGATTCATGTCATTACTTATTTCTTAATTCATGTATTGAAATCCACAGTGTAAAAACACTGATTGTGTCTTAAATGGTGAACAAGAACTCATCAAGGGGGATCCATCTGAAGCTCAACCTTTCCCTGTAAACTGCAAGAAGTCAACAACCAGTGTAACAGTATATCTACATCACTCTCATTCTGGATAAGAATCAGATTTATTGCGTCAGTTTTTACGTAAGAAGGAATTTGTCTCAGCCTGTTGGAGCAAATAGATAAAGGAAACAAGAGCATCAACAGATTAATATTAAGAATATTAAAAAAGAGCGTAAGTGTTTGCATCTAAAAGAAATACATGCACTCGATGAAGATGAGACAAAAATACATATAGAATAACTGTTCATTTAAGTGGGAGTTATACATGACAGTGCGAATGAGCAGTTGAATAAAATGTAGACGGTGAGTGTCTCTGGGGGATGGGTCCATGTTGATGAGACTAGCAGATGGGAAGAAACTGTTTCTGTGGTGTGAGGTTGGCGCTGATAGACAGTAGCCTCCTGCCAGAGGAGTATGATTGACAGACTTTGTGCCTGGGATGGGAGGAAACAGTTGCAATCTTCCCCGCTTGCCCCAGGGTCCTGGAGGGATGGGAGACTGCAGCCAATCACCTTTTCCGCTGAACGAATGAAACGCTGCAGCCTGCCCTTGTCCTCAACCATGGCAGTGGCAGCGGTTAGTGATTTCCATCTCCACTGTCTTTAGATTTAGCTGTAAGTGTTCTGGCTGCACCAGCTCACCAATTTAGGCATCGACCAGTATGGATTTTTTAGCCGATGTCAACACTGATTTTTTTCCATCACCCTTAGCCAGTGACTGATACAGGCTGCCAATTTTCTTGGGTCTATATTCCAGGCTGAAACTGCTTTTACTCACTCTATTTACATTATAAAAATATCAAAATGATAACATGTGGTACGGGTCTCAATTTTAAAACAAGGAACATTTATTGAACTATATTCAATACTAAAAACAGAAGGAAAACCAAAGAAGACTTCCACTTGTCATGAGCTTCAGCTTGAGTTAAAAATCACTGCATGTCACCGGAGAAGTGACAGTTTTTCAAGATCATAGAGGAGAGGAGTCCCCTGAGTAAAATTCAGGCGATTGCCAAACACGTCATATTGGTCTTTGCTGCTCTCTTGTGGAGAAACTAAAACATAACACCTTATTCCACCCACTTCACAAAGTTGATTTGTTTTGATTTTGGTGTAAAACATACTTTTGACTGTAAAGCAGTCTTAGAGTGCGAGAAGAAAGCAGGTTGAGTTTGATAAAAGGTTTAGATATTTGAAGGGTTAGACATGGCAAGAGTATGCAAAAAATCTTCTCCCAGATGAGCTCAAGCCTTCAAACTTACATGTTTTTCTGGTATTGTCTCATCCATCATTGGTACGAGCAACAGGCCCTGTGCACGGTCCCAGTACTGCAGGACGTAATCCACTTGTTCCTGGCTCTGCTCATACTCAGAAAACAGAAACTGCAGCTCATCCACTTGAGGCTGAAGAGGGGAGTGAGAGAGATAGTGGGCACAGGAACAGGATAACAAATAGATAATCAGTTAATGTGCAGGGCTCATTTCACAGTCAGGAAATAATACAACTGCAGTCGTCTCTAATTTGTTAAAAATGCATAGATTTGGAAGCCAATGAGGCATCAAGCCAAATGTACTTTACACACTCATTTTCTTACTGCAATATATCAACCGCCGCTTAATTTTATGATATGATTTATTATTTCTCAATGAATGTTTCCAAGCACACCGACTTTTCTCTAAATATTCCAAGTTTTAGGGCAAAGAAAGAGCTGTCTGAGTGTCATGTTGGGTTGCAAATGACTAACTTAAGTTGATAGAAAACCCACCTTTTCTTTTTCAGGCTTTTCAGAGTGTTTAGGAGACCCTTCATGTGGCTCTTTGGTTTCTGCTGTCTGCTTGCCTGAATCCTCTTCCTCTTTGATATGATGCACTAAGGAAGCAAAACATAGAAAATGTTAGAAACCAGCCCTGCAGTCTTTGAACTGTAAACAGCGAGTATTAAAAGATTTTTAATCTGTGTAGTCGTCACACCTTCGCTTAAAGTTTGTTGTTCCTTCAAGTCCACGAGAGACTCTTTTGAGTTTTGACACGGAGACATTCTTGGCCCATTTGTTATATCTGTCGACTGGCAAAGAAAAGTTAGTGAGTGTGTAAGAGATAGTGCAAAGGTAACTTGCATGTACTTTTGCTTGAAAAAAGATTTTGTGTATTTGTGCTTAAATAGGATAAATAAACACCTTTCTCCCCTCCAGCGAGCTCTTTTTTCGAGGCCCCTCTTTGGAATCCTTCTTCGCTCCCTTTTTATTTTTCTTTTTAAGCTCTTCTTCTTTCAACCTATTCATCTCCTCCTGGACTCTCCTTTCCTCTTCTTCTTTCTGTATTCGCTGTATCTCTCTTTGACATGCACACACACATTGAAGAACACATAAAATGGATTTCTTTTTAGTGATTGAATATATTCTCCCACTGTTAACACTATTGTCTGCAAAGGGCTGAGCAAGAACCTGAGGGAAATTTGACATAAATACTTAATTCAACATGTTCCATATAGTAATGTCACAGTAAATTGGGCTTAGTGTGAGCCACATTCATCTGAAAAGTCTGAAAAAATGTCTGATTTCAAGATACTACAAGTCAAAAATGACTTCTGAACTGCAAAACTTAGGACATAGAAAATAGTTGTGATTTCCATTTGTAGAACCTGTTCTGTTTCTTGCCATGTCATGTTCCTACTGTAGTTCAAATAATGTCTAATAAAACTCATAATGTAACCATTTTTATGTTTACACCAGCACTAAATGTACTGGTCAGATGACAAGAAAGACAGATGAGCACAAAAGACTTGTGTTCATCTGTACAGAATAAGCAAAAATAAGCCTCTGCTTTAGCCTACTCCTTTTTCAGTTACAGAGTTTCTATTCTTTTTTGAGTAAATGTTTTGTACAAGCAAGCTTTTCTTTTAATCCTTTTTGTTTTGGAAACTGATTGCAAAAAAATTAATTTTTTTTGTACTGAAAAAAACTGAAAGTAAAAAATTCATGCATTCATATTTAATTTTGTATTTCAGGACCTTCTTGTCCTCCAAAGTCAGGGTTGTTCCAAAGACAAATGGGTTTAATAGGGGAAGATAAAAGATCTAGTATTTTACCGTTAGAAATTGCCAAACATTTCCCTTCCTATGTACTGTGCCTTTAAGAGAGTGTGCTGTATTTTATTGGAAGAATCATTCACCGGTCTTTCAGTCACTACCTTAGTTTTGGTTGTTTCAACCTCTCTCTTTGTTGCTGGTCAATGCGCTCCTTCTCTTTCTCTGGCAGAGCTTCATACTCCTCTTCATCAAGCTCCTGCAGCCACTGCTCCTCCCTGACGCTCTTCTCTCTCTGCAGAGTCTCTGAGGGACACCAACAGACAGTTTTTGATACTTTAAATCATCTCAAACTTAATTGAGTCAAAGATGTAAAATTTAAATTTGGTCAGCTCTCTGAAACACTTGTGTATGTTTGTGAGCTGGTGCTTTTTTACCCTCGGTTTCTCTCTGCGCCCTCTCACGTTCCTTCAGAGCTGCATAGGAGTCCGACAAGTTGACAACGTAGATGTGTTTACGGTTATTTAGGGCCTGAAGAAGAACTTGCACTGTGCTTGCTGCTGACTGAGTGTACAGAGAGTTCAGGCCATCGATCACTATGCCACGGTAACAATCACTTAGCTGTTTCCACAATGGCAGCATCATCAGGAATGACAGAAACAAGAGAAAAGACAAAACATAAGGAGACGTTGTTAAGTGAGGCATTCATGTTTCTTTCTTCAGATGTAATAAATACATGATCTGTCACATTCTAACAGCAGATCAGCTGGAAGTCTTCACTGAGGATCACAAGACAAATATATTTTGTAACTAAGGTCATAAATTGAAAGATCGTTGACTTACCTGAAACCTTTCTGCTAGGATATCTACCAACAGCTGTTCAGGAAAGACATTACTGAGTGCTGTCACATCTTCTCCCTGCAGTCACACCACAATGACAAATGATCTCCATTTTAGAATATTACACAATAATTTTAATGTCATGTCCAGAGAAAAACACATGCTACTTTTGTATTAAGTATGTCTATCCTCTGTTAAAAAGCATGAGTGCACATGTATACATACCAGGCAAAGAGCGAGGCGTAAAGTTTCAGTGTTATGGGGATCTTTGGAGTCATTTGTGCGGCACCTGTCTTTATTCAGCTCTCTGGGACCTTCCACAGCATCAGCTGATGCCAGAGTTGATTTAGAGGCTGGATCTGAGGTTTCAAGGTGAGCTTTTGGGCCTGGTTCTTTGGTTTCTTTAACAACCAGAGCTTGAAGCAGAGAGATCCATTTCAATTTCAATTTAACAAGCTTCATTTGCAAATTTTAACTTGAGCCATGCCTCAAACATTGTGGTAATGAAAAGTTCTTTTAATTGGCCCATAAAGCAGAAGGAAAATAGTCACCAGTCTGTCCACCCCAACTATTAAGAGCATTTCAAAACCATACAAAAACAAAAAAAATCCACTTTGTGTCTCAAATAAAAGGGACTGTGTTTATAGTTTAGAGAGGCAGCTGTGGCTCAGTGGTAGAGTCCATCATCTGTTCACCAAAAGGTTTCTGGTCTGTCCATGTTCTGAAGTCAGCCCAATAAGTCCTCAACTGCAAGTGGTGTCTGTGACCAGTTGTGTCTTATTCTTACCGTCCTCCTCAGCCATCCTCTCAGCATATTCAGCAACAGCAGAGTCATAAAGTTGTCTTGCAGCCAGGCTAGCAGGAGATGTCCCCTTCTTTAAAGCTTCTGTTACCACAGCATCAACACTCAGATTTGCCGCACCATAGTGACGTGCCAGAGCAGCTGCTGTTGTACTTTTGTCTGTAAGAATTAGAGAGAAGAGAAGCAAGTTTTGACACAACAAACTTGTGGTCGCTGTGGAGTTTTCCTCTTGTTGATAAATTATTTTTTTAATAGCCTTTGTCAATTTCAAAGACCTGTAAAAGAGGCCCTGTGTCAAAGAGGCTAAAATGTTCAACTTGCATTTAAATCAAGATTCAATACTTCATTTCACCTGTCAGTGGGGCTCCATATACAATGATAGAAATGCCCCTGCGGTTGCGTGCTGCCAGACCTTCTGGTGACAGATCAACACACATGTGGCGAGCAATTGCTCTGGAAACAGGAGTCATCTGAAACAGCTCCAGTTTCTCACAGCTGGTCTCTCTGGTCATCTCTGAAATTACTGAATGTACACAACAGAATGGCTTCAATGAAAACTGGATGAAGCTATTTAACGCCAGCGTCAAGGTGATTTTCATTTTCATTTCTATATCTGCTCCTGAAATGTTTCCACTCACACAGCTCAGCTGGTTTCCCAAACATGTGTATTTCCTTTTCTTTGTTATCTGAAAGTTGAGTAGTGTTTTGTTGTGACCTCTTGTCTTCTTTGTGTGTTTCGACAGTCTTTGTCACTTTTATTTCTGGGCCTGCCTCATGCTCTGCTGCACATAAATCAAAGATATAAAAACAGGTTTCCTCGATACAGAATGTAGACAGACAAATAAATGATTTTGGTGATTGCAAATAAACAAGGCTGTGCCTGAAGCTACCATCATCATTTTTCAGCTGGGAGCTGTACTCTTTGTAGTACTCAAGCAGCTCAATGGGGAGACTTTCTCCAGGGGCCCTTGGAGGCAGAAGTAGTATGTTGTTCTCATCATAACCATGCATCAGCCTCAGGATCTGCATGAAATGAAGATATGAAAAGAAGAAGGGGAAGACACAAGAACGGGAGGCATAAATAAAGAACAGGGAATAAAAAATGTCAATAATTGGTTGTGGGGCATAGAAAGGAGGTGGAAGAAGAGATATGACTGGTCTCAAAATGTATTTTCTATTTTAGGGATGCCCATTTATCCAGTGTGGGGAGGAAGGAAAGATTAGGAAAAACAGAAATGTATTCGATAAGCTAGGAGAAAAACAAAAACAAAGAATGAAATGTGGGCCAGATAATCACACACATAAATGCTTTATCCATTACGCTAAATGAGACAACTTCCCTGTACAAGGAGGAAAAATACAGCACTTATGTCATAAATATTTAACATAATGGTTGCATCTCATGAATTAGATTACAATACTTCTAGATTTTCTTAAAACACTGACAAACATAAGCATTTAACATTTTAAACTCACTTGTCATACATTTGACTTGCCTTAAAATTAGTGTATTACAGACTTAAGTAGTTGTTTTTATTCATCAGTTTCTGCTGGGAAGTACCTTTTCTTCTTCAAGATACTGTGTGTCGAACTCCAGAGAGTAGAACTCGATTGGAAAAGAGCAGGGGTTCTTGACAGTGACTTCAGCCTCAGCCTCAGTGTTGAGAGGCAGGCAAGGCTCCAGCTCCAGCTCTGGTGGGCAGAACTCCAGTTGCGGCTCCTCTGCCTCCCCCTGAGCTTTAATTAACACCTGCTGGGTGCTCTCAGCCACATGGACAACAAGCTGCCTGTTGTATGTTTGCTACAAAGACAGAACACCCATGTCTTTATTTCCTAACAACTGTCAAACAAGTGTTTAAATATTTACAAATACATTCAGTCCTCTAATTAATTGCGGTGAAAATCAAACCAGTTGGCTCCTTACCCCCTCAGCAGGGCTGAACTTAATTTGCACATTCACTTGTTCACCAGGTAACAGCATGCCAGAGTTGGGAATCATCTCAAACACCACTGGGGGTGGACGCTGCTCCTGAAGGAACTTCTTCCGCTGGTAGAGAGGCAGGAACTTATCTACCTGAGGAAACAATACACATCACCCTCATTCAGATACTTCTTCACTTAAATCTTTTTGTTAATATTTCTAGCACAGTTTCTCTACAAATGTAGTAGCTACAGTAGCAGACAACATTTTGTCGTGAGTTTTAAATGAACAATAACATAAAAGAGCTGACTTTACCATCCATTATGAGAGTTTTCCTACCTTTTTGAATGGCTTCACCTCCTCAGCCATGCTCCAGTTGCAGGGCACAGACTCATGATTGAACAGCTGGATTGTCTTCATCTAAGGGGGAGAATAATATATAGCACAAGAATTAGGAGGCTTTCACTATCAGCCTGAGTGCATTTTCGTGTCAGTTTGACCACCGGAAAAAGTATTGATTTCAGTGACTGCACAGTCTTGCCTTTATAATGCTTTTGCATTACGTCTCACGTCATATCCTAGTTTTATCTTATATTTCATCTGTAAGCATATATAACCTCAATAAGGTTAAACTACTTAACCTGTATCAGGTTAGTGAAAGTCCTTTTACGTGATCAATGAAAATTGTCCACTGGATGGCACTAAAGTGAGACAGTGTGATGTGTTTCCATAGAGCAGCAACACATTGTAGTTATGCTATAGGGAGGAATGTATAAGTGAATCCCTCCAAGGTATAGAAGGATCTTGCTGATCTTGTCAGTGCAAACCTGCTATAAAAGCCTGCTCGCCATAAGAACCATGAAATAACAACAAAATATCATCATCGCAGGTCTTTGCTGAGTTAAAGAACTCCAGATTTTGTTTGGTTTCACAACAGTGTCTTACCACTTTATGTTATAACACCAAAGTCTTACCTGACACATGCCACACTGTAGAGTGTCAAACTGCAGAGTGTCTGTGGAAGATGTGACAGCTGGCAGAGTCACCACAGCACACAACCGCACCTGAACCACTGGACCACCGGTGACCTGAATGACCAAATAGGAACTTAAAACTGACTCAGAGAATACCATGACTACACAGATTCACATACTTGTGTACTTTTACCCTTGTATTATATACCTGTATTGGTATGACAACACCTGCATACCCCATCTTCAGGTTGGCTCCTTTGGGGTCGAATTTAACAGTGAACGAATGTGTCTCACCACATGGCAGGTTTTTCACTTTTTCAAAGTCTGCACTGAAACCTTGAATGAAGAATAAAACACAAATATATATTTTTTTTAAATATCTTTTTAAGGGCCAAATGTAAAGCACTGATAAGAAGTAGTTTGATGTGCTGGTTACAGTCAAAAACTTGGACCTTTGCTACTGTCATATCTTTTTGTTTAATGTGAAGCTAAATCCAGAAAATAGTAAACTAGGATCATTTTGCAGTGTGCAATTCTCATTCAAATTCAAACTTTGTACATCCCTGTTTGAAAGCTCCCTCTCTATGTTATCAAAGTCTTTACCGCTGATTCACAAAGAAGGAACTCGGTGCACTCTATACATTATCTTACCTGTGCCAGCCAGGCGTTTGAGATTAGCATAGAAGGACACTGGAATTGACCCACTGTTTGTGATATTTACAGTGTGACTGAGGACTCTGCCAGGGATTACAAAACCAAAATCCAAGACATAATCTGGAAGCACAAATCTGAGGAGGTGGAAAGAGTTGGAGACAGAAGATTAAAAAGACATCAATACAAACACAAACATATTAGATGTCACAATTCATGCAACACAGCCCTTTCAGTTAATTTATGTCATTATTTCACTTTTCATTTGCAGAAATTAATTTAATCTTGATATAATAAAACTTATATAGCCCATCCATACAGTGATATCCACAAATTTAAACAAGCTGTTTGAGAGATAAACTATTCCAACAAACTGGTTGAATTCTGCAACACAGTTCTTTTCCTTTCACTATGAAGACCATCTGTCCACCCAAATGTGAGTGAGTGTTGGTGCCTTTGAACATACTTGCTGAGTTTTTGCCACTTTCTGGGGGAACCTTGTGAGTCAATGGGCTCCAGCAGGCTTCCCATTACAGCGAGGGCATTCTGTGTGACCAGTGCTCTCTCGACCTCCATGTGAAGCAGCTCCTCATACTATAAGCAGCAGGCAAGAGAAAAAGAGAAGAGAGAAATGACTAGGAAAAGAAAAAAAGTTTCAAAATAGCAAGAAATGAACAATAGAATATAAAGGGCTCAGCAATATCTGCTGGTTTCACAAAGTAAGATCAGTTTATAGCTAAACATCTCAATCCTGACAGAACATTGAAACTTTGAAAACTTCAAGATTTGCAGACTGCAGGGTCAACAGCTTTGTACAATCACTGGTGTAGATAGATGTGAATATTAAATTCACAGTTTTGATCTCTTGGTATCTTGAATTACCACAACACTGAGGTCAGGATGAAGATCGAAAAGCAAACCAGTTCTTGAGTTGTCAATTTAAATACACCGCAGTAACGAAGAAACCTTCTAATTTTAATGTTTCAATATTTTGGCTCTGGTAAAATACAGTAAAAGTATTAATTAAAGGGTCATACCTAGCTTTAGAGTCCCCCCAAAAGTCAGCTTTGATTTTTTAAGCAGGCTGATTTAAAATGTTTGGTGACAAAGAGGCTTAGATGGCAAAAGCATACGTCAGAAAAAAATATTTCTTGTAGTAAGTCTGCTAATTGGAACATAAATCTTAACATCTTACATTAGCATTTTAGTCGGGGGGAAATTGACATTTTTTGTAGGTCAGATTGTTAAGAAAGAGGTATCCCTGATCTGCTGTTTTCTCTAAAGTTTCTTCTTTCTCTATTTTTACCTGAATGAACCTGAGGTCTAAAAATACAGATATCCCATGTGTTCAATGGTACAGTAAAACATGTGTTCGTTTTTTTTAAAGGACTGATATTGATTTTTCAGACTTGACAAGAGAATGTGATTCCAACATAACTCAATATCTTGACCTTTCCAAAAATGTACAGCCCACATATAAATAATGTATCAGGGAGAGCTGCTTTCTGGCACAATGGCTTGTTCATTTCTAGGGAATCCTCCAAGACTTGAATCATTTTTTATTGTAAAACCAAATTAAATAGTTGGAGTTGTCTTACGTTATTTTTCTGACTTGCCACACTGAAAATATAAAATGATCTTTTACATACAAAAATCCCCAAACATAGAAGTGAAAAACCTATCCAGCATAAACTGCAAACTCTGGGAATCTGTTTACTATCCTCTTATCTTTTTTCACCAATAGGCTATAAGTTGCTGTGGTCAGAAGCGGTTTGTAGATAGTGAAGTAATCTTGCTTTCCATTTGGATTCTCTGGAGCAACACAGTCTTTATCCTTATCTCCTGTAAAATTGTTTGCATTAGTTCGCCACTGGTAGGGGAAATGTCAGGGGTATTGCTCGAGTAACACACAGTCGTAAGTAAATACTGAGTGGATGAGCAGAAAATAGCTTTTCTCATTGGAATTCAATGGCTTGTGTGTACCCCCAAAAAATCAATACACAGATAAGAAGCAGGGAAAGCCCTGCAGAATAGAATGTTTGCTTGAGGAAGAGATGTAGTTACAGCCACATGCCTATACTTGGGGGAAATATACAACACAAGTGAAACATGTTCAGACGATTTGTAAGTTACAGATTATAAGGAGACGAGAACAATCACCCAACTAGAAGCCAATCTTGGTTGAAGCTGCTGCTTTGTTTTTGCTCACTTAAGGGGATTATTTTTCCTTCACACACACAGAAAAAAAATCATTGGATAGTTTTCACTTCATTACGTTAAGCCCATAACAAACACCAATCCCACAAAAAATCATAACCAAGAACTACATTTGTAAGAGAATGAGTGCCCACTGCAGAACACCTATATAGTTACTAAGTTACTGACTGTGAGTGTGCTGGGCATCTCTGTAGATTTTTCATCTTCATTAGTGATATCGCTGATCCTTAGGTCCTCTATGAATCCTCTTGCCTCCAAAGCTGTTCTGGCCTGGTGCACTACATCACTGTAGCCCTCCTCTGCAAGAACAGGATTAAAGCACCAGATCAGAAACAGAAACAGAAACAAAGAGTTGGACTTTTGCCTCAACATTTATAAGCATGGAAGTGATTATGAGTGAGATCTGCTAAACATCCAGAAGATTTAGGCTCAGTCTTACATGTAGCTCTGTTCTCTGACCATTTCCTTAAGTGAATCAATAAACTGTCATACAAAATGATAAGCACCCTCTACTGTTACTGTTGCTGCTAATCTATTTCAATGTAAAGGACACTACTGTTTTTCCACAGGCATCACTGGTCTTTTGGATATGTATCAGTGTATTAGTGCACACGTCTTTACGGACCCAGGCTTCTTGGCAAATTGAGGCTGATCCTCGGAAACACTCCCTCTCCACTTAGAGTGATGTTCTGTGGGGGCAGAAAAGCCACCTGCAGCAGAAGCAGCTTCTCAATCGCCTCAGGCACACCGGGGAGGTAGAAAATGCGCAAACATTGCTGTGCATCAGACTCAACAAAACCCTGTCATACACATGCAAACAAATATAAACACCAAAAATTTAATCACACATATTAAGTAGTGCTTCCATGCCTGAAATATCACCATGATGACCTCACCATGTTGGGGATGACCACAGGCTGACCTGGTCTGATCACAGGTTCATTTCCCTGATGAGTTTTTTGCTGCCATGTAACTGACTGCTGCTCAGTGTCTCCAAGGGCCTCTCTCCATCCCTCTGCCTCCTTATCTGTCTCTTCCTCATCCTCCCTTTGAGGGTCTATGATCATGAATTTGAAGCCCATTTTGCCAGTATTCTTCAGGGTCACCTCAGCTTCCCCTACATGGTCAAAAAGCTGGAAAAAGTGGACATTTGGAAAAGAAAACACCATTAATAAGTCAGTTTAAATGAAGGTGAATAGCTTTTTAAGTCCTTCCTTTTAGGTGAAAGTTATGTGAATTATCTCAAGTCCTGGCTGAATGGTAAAACAACTCCACTTTGTGTCACTGATACCCAGAGTCTGTTTTCTATAGAAGCTTAAATAGTGCTGAGCTACCTTTGCACCTAGTTTATGATAACAAATTTAATTTAAATACATTGAGAAAGATCATTAAAACAAAAGTAGGTGTTCTTTGAGGTACACAGGAGACCCCACAGGTTTTCAAACTCTGCCACTTGTCCATGTACTTAGTGGGTTGTTTCAGGATCTCATGACCTAGATAGATAAATGTGATGATTGATACAAGAAAACCACACCAGCACTAAGTGAAAAAGGAAGACAAGAAGAGAGAAACAGAGCAAGAGAGAGTATTGTGCTGAACAGACAGGAAGGTCAGAGAAATGTTCTGCTGAATCACTTATTTTGAGTAAATCAAAAATCAATGTGTCCTTGTTTTGAATATCAATGATAACTGGTCTGGGTGACCTGAATACTTAAAGAGGTGGAAGAAGTGCAAGGGAGCAAAGTGGGGAAAGCATTGAAAGTTAATGTAATTCACGCCATTAATTATTTTAGAGGGTTAAAGGGTGGCTTAGAAACCCTCGACGTCACTCCTGAACATGACTATAGAGTATAGCATGAATCTCTCAGAATCTGATTATGTAAGCACCAACAGAGCTCAACTTGGTAAAGGAATCCAAAGTTTTATAACTGGAATTTCCTCTAAAATAACACACCAGATACAGCAAGCAGATGGTGAAATAAGAACAAAGACAAAAAAGCAGAATATCAAGACAGGAAGGCAACCAGCAATCTCTAACTTCAGTTATGACCCTCAGCCTTAACCATCTGCACACGAAGCTGGAACTTTTTGATGTGTAGAGCTTGTTGGGATAAGTCACTATATAAGAAGCCTTGCATACGCACCAGCAGGCCAAAGTCAACGTGGGAAGTGTCCAGGCTGTAGCTGATCACTGACGCCTCTCCTCTGAGTGTGATTTCGTATGTGGGCCCCTCCTCTACATGGCACTGTGCGATCAACTCTCTGCTGACATTTTTGTGGCCGTAGAAAGAGAACGTGAACAGCTGCTCATCCCCTGGTTGCAGGTGACCATATACCGGGGAGACGTCAAACACCTACAGACAACAAATGGAAAACCTGGAAGATTTACAAGGTGTATTTACAAGGTTTATTTTCATTGCCACACCACATGGTCCTCACTTTATTACTTATTGCTTTCATGTTGCTGTTTTGAACTCTATTTGTTTTATGTGTTTTTACCCTCTGTAAAGCGACCTTGGGTGTCTTGAAAGGCGCTTTGAAATAAAATGTATTATTATTATTATCATTATTACTTTTTGATTTGAGAGTGAAAAACTATTACTCAAAACAAGTACCAGGTGTTGTTGTACTGATATTCTAGGACAAGTGCAGTCATGTCTTCATACTGTTTGGTAACCACTTCTACCTTAATAAAGTCACTGCTAGTGGTAGGCAGATTGGTCTTAAATATCAATATATTGATATCAACATTGGTACATGATGGGATTGATACTTTAATTTATTAGTATATTGCTGATTTCCTAAAAATTATAATTTTTCTGTAATAGTTAATCAGTCAATCTACTAGTGTATGCAAGCTGTTTGATCAAAACAATATCTTTAATGCTAGACTACGAAGATTGTTGACAGCCATGAACATTCAGATTTACTATTCTACAAGAATGCAGAGAAAAATTAATGCACATGATTATTTTCTGGTTGAAAAATTAATTATTTACTTTCATTCATGAATAGAAACATTAGTTCTAGTGGTTGTGTGTGTGCTTTTTTTAAGTACTGTTGTAGACAATACTGGCCATATATTTATTTATCAGACACATACCAACTTTTTGCAGTATCGCACATCACTAGTCACTGCTACAAGCCCTATGTAAAGCCGAATGTGTGTGAGTTTCTTGTCCACTACCACATCACAGACACATAAAGGAGGTCTGGCAATTTCTGGTAAATTCTGTTTTGTTTTGTTTGACACATGTAAGCATTTTCATACCTCTTCCACATGAAGTGGGCTCTGAGTGCTGCTTTGTTCATCTGCACCAACACTGGGGCTGAAGGGAAAGCAAAAGGGAAGAAAAGCTTTGTTAAAAGACCTCCACCCCTCCTCAGTCTGGTTTTCTGCATTTTTATGCTCCCTGTGTTTGTAATAAAATACCTCTCACATTAATTACTTCAGAAAATTAAAATAAAGTCGCATACATAGGTGCACACAATCACTCAAAGTAGGTAATTTCCCCCAGTATTCAGGAATATTCTATCTTTGTGGGATTGGATGCTGGAAGTCTAAGTATGTCGGCTAGAGAGCAGAGTCACAAATGTACAGTGGGAATGGAACCAACAAGGGCATCTTCTGCACTTCCCCTTTAACATTAACATATAATGTAATATCCATGTGGAGAAAACTCTTTAGCATCCACACCCGAAGAACTCTGAGTCTCATTTTCTCTCTCTGTTCCACTCTCTCCTTCCCTGTGGGATCAGACTGGGTGCATCCATCAAGTTAATTAAACAGAGTGTTCTATAATTAAGAGGAATTTTAATAGGCAAGCAGCAGGAAACAGGTCAGGATAGATTGCAGTGAAGTGCTGAATAAACATGGAAGAGAATGAAAGAGATTTAGAGAGTGAAGCCGTCTCAAAGCTGGCTGGACAAGTTCTATATTAAATCACCAAACAACAGCTACAGTATTGGTGTGAGTGTGTGTGTGTGTGTGTGTGTGTGTGTCTGTGTATGTGCCTGTATGTGTGTTTGTGTGTTTGTGTGACAGAGACAGATAGAGAGAGAAAGAGAGAGAAAGAGAGAGAGGGAGAGAGAAAATGGAGAGGAATAGAGAGTGTGTGGTGACAGTTCCCTGGTGTGGATACATGTAAGACATTGTTCTCATTCAGAGGTCCCAAAAATTTCACACCCCTATAATTACGCATTTATTCATATGTGATGTACAGTTGTAATACATCCAGCAGGGGGCACTGTTGCATGCTCAGTTTTGGATCATTGCTGTACTTGGGTACAATCTGGCCTGATGTCTGGCCACGGGGAGATCATAAATTAGTGGCCCAGGCAATGTAAGATGTAAAGGGTGACCAATAACTGCAGGTCATTTTCCTCAGGTCTCTCTACAGTCTGGGTGGAGAAGAATATGAAAAGGTAATACAAGTTTTTTTCCAACCGTGGAAAAAGAAGCTCTTAAACACTGGTTTAAGAGAAAAAGGTTTAAAACCTACTGGTGCGGATAGAGGAACAGATGGTGAGACAGCAGTTGATGACTCTGCAAGAGCTCAGCTCAAAACAGAAATAGCCTTTATCTGGCACTCACACATCTGTCTCTCACTCTACTGTCCATCTATTCTTCACTTCACACACACCACGGGAGTGACTGCATTTACTATCATACAGTCTTCACTCAGACATAATATCTACACATCAAGAACCACTGAACCATGAGAAAATCACTACCTGCAGACTGAGGGAAACCAGAGTATGAGGAGAGGTTATGAGGGATTTTGATGTCTGACAAGTAGAAAGACAGAAATGTTCTCACTTGTTTATGACTGATTTTCAGTTTTTGAAATGATCTAAAGGGAACTTTTTTGAGGAGCTTAGATTGCAATAAAAAAACAAACTATTTAGAATTCACCAAGAACAACAGCAGGTTTTACTTGTCTACTCAATAATAAGCTTTTCAAGATCTTTTGTTTACGCAAGAAAAGTCACCTTCCTCGATTCTAGCAGAAGAGGTGATTGTTTAAGAGAAAACTGATGGACTCTTTATGGCTTTTTCTATTTCATGCTTAATGGGCAAGTTGCTTTTAATGAGAAATTGAAACAAATACAGGAGCAATAAAGCTCGTGTCCTCTTGAAATGGATGCAAATGTTGCTTTGGTTCCATCTCAATGGTGAGGTTTCAAAACAGATCATAAGTTTCAAGCCTTTTGCGATGATGCTTATAAAATGACATATTTTTTCATGCGTAAAAGGTTGAATATTTATATGCTTTTTGCTTTATTTGATAGTACAGAGAAACTTCAAGCTGCAATGAGACTGTTATTCAATGTCCAACCCATGATATTGCATGAAACTACAGTGCACCTGCCTTAAGAAGAGGTTGCAGTATTTTAATGTATTGTACTTGCTCAATCTATTTGTGGGTTAGACGGATTGAAAAGACTAAGCTCTATTGAAGTTCCCCTCTCCAAGGGCTGCGGTGTAATTACTGATAGGAGTGTAATTAGCCGAACATGGGAAGATAGTGCAGGTTATGTGAGAGCGAAAGAGAGACTTAAAAGTGAGTGAGTGAGCACAGAGTGAGGTCTCCATTTAATTAGCAGGACGGCCTATGAGACGGATTGTAAAGAGAGGTCATGGTCTATGATGGGGGAGGTAAGCAAAGAGAAAAAAAGGTTGTTAGGATTTCATAGTCGAGCCAGCAAAGGCAGAGGAAGCAGGAGGGATAGAAGAAAGACAAATAGGCGAGGCTAAATCCTAATATAAGGAGGAACAGAGCAAAGAGGAGGAATACCAATGGATGATACAGGGGGTAGGGAAAATAAGGGAAAAGGTGATAAATCAGGGGAGCAGTTAGTTGGTTCATGGCCACAGATAGAAACACTGCTCTTGTATTCACGGTCCATTTCAAAAAGAGGGGAGCAAGAGCAAGGGCTTGAGAGAGGCACAATATAACGTTTAGTGCTCAATCAGTAGATTTATCCTCTCAAGAGAATTTAGAATGGTTTCAGCTTTCAATTCAGAGGGTTAAATGTATAGCTACTGTACTAACTCATCCCAATGGACAGTTTTATTATATATGGCTGCGATCCATTCTCTCTCTCTGCCCTCACTTCACTACACTCCCTTTTTCGACTCTGGTCACCTGCAATATCTAGTCTGGTGAAAAGTGCTATAAAGTGTGCTTCCAAGGGCCTGAAATGTAATGCAGACATGTATGAGGGTTGGCACCGCATCTCTGCTGTGCTGTTAATGTCAAATGGCACGACTATATGTGGGCATTTTTCAGTAAAACCGTACCTGATGGCGCAGCGTTTCTGGTCCTCTAGAAAGGCCCAGCGGTACAACACGGGCAGTGGGGAGCAGTTGGTGGCTTTGATTACTCTCTGAGTCTCTGTGCAGTTCAGTACACAGCCAAAATCCACTGTGGTGGAGGGGAAGTGGAGGTTGGGAAAGTGGACTTCAGCATGCAGCTTCACCACGTCTTGTTGTGGGTGTCCCTGGTAGTGTACCTCAAGGAACTGGATAAAGATGTCAAGTGAGTAAATCTGTGCAGGTGACACTGTTAAACATGTAAATTATACAGCAGGAGTATGCAAGTCAACAGAGATATTTTTAGTGACAGGCTCTGTGAGGCCTAACAGTTTGGTGTTGATTGCTTTGACAATGACACCTACAGCCCATATCAGTCGCGATTTCATTGGATAAAGACTCCTTACCCCATCTGCACCATCACCAGCTGCCTGTAATAAGTGACTCTTTCCAAGGAGCATCTTAAAAACGAATTCTGGATGGGATCTTCTTTTTAAGACTCTGTTTCTTTGTTCAAGACAACTTTTTACAGTATGTTTGAAACTTTGTAAACTCAGAGGTATAGATTAGTTTAGTGTCCAGGTGAGCTGACTGTTTGGTGTAGCCTGGTGCTCTGAGATTTGACCATAACTTGTAACATTGGTGAATTCTGGTTATGTCCTACCAGTGCTCATCTATCGAAACAAAACCTCATCAAGCAGAGCAAATGTAAGCTGGCCCTTCATTTTATTGATAGACTCTCAGGTTTGAACAGATCACTGCAATAAAACTGCTCCATGTGGGTTGGAATGAACATTATCACAAATGCCTTAACCTGTGTTTTAGCCTGTGCTCTATCAGTCTCCTGTTTAGCTTTCTTCTACTCATCAAAGAAATTTTCTTCACAAAACAGATCAGATCTTGCTCTGTACTTGGTCAACTTACTACCCACTGTGTCTTCAAAGAGACTTTCAGTCTATGTCTGTTTTGTTCTCCTGGGAAAGTCCAACCAGGAATCAGAAAATAATATTTAGAAACAACCAATTTTGGTGCAGATAATGCAATTCTGAATTGCGGATTGTGAAACATATAAACAAATATAAATGTTAGACTATTTTAATTAGTCCTCACAGGACCTTAAATGCTTGTCTTTCCAATTATTTGCACAATGCAATGTCTGACAGCTAAACAGTTCTGGGCCAAAGTAAGCAGTAATTTCTCATTCTTGGATCATTTCATCTTCAAGATTTTGAGAAGCTGTAAGAGCTGAAGCTTTCAAATTTCCACAATGAATAAAAAGGACAAGAAACTCCAATATGTCCAAATCTCTTTGATCATCTTGTGATCCCAAAGTTCATCCTGAACTTGGTTCGGGACAGTTTGACCCAAGGTGCTTAGAAAAACACATGAAAAAATGTTGAAAACAGAATCATCAAAGAAGGATTTCACAGTACAGGATAGAAAAAAAAAGTACAATAATTACCTGATCCACAACTTGTGACACCCGGTCCTGACAGTGAAATGGATTAAAGCACACCCACAACTCAGCCTGGCCGCAATCACCTAAAACCATGGACTGGAAAAGAATATACTTGAGGTAAAGCATTGCATATATTACATAACAACATTCATCATCATAGTGCTGAAAGGCTCATCAATCCTTTTGATTTTTTTTCCTCAATCTAGTTTTCTATGCTTTCTAAAAGAATTTCATCACGTCATGTTTTCATCTGATGACTCCCAAAGCACAAGTCCACAACCCTTTTAAAAAACCTTTCCATAGGTTAATGAAAGGTCTCTTATAATATTGCCTTAGGCTACCAGCTTATCAAAAAGCCCTGCTTCTCCTAAGCTTCCATCAAACTCTGCCTCAGGCCTGAAACCTTTTTAATGTGATTCAAATCCTGCATTTAGTCAACTCTTTCCATGGGAGGCAGAGCAGTAAAAATCTCTATTATGGGTAGATATAAACTGAAATTACACTTCAATAAAAAGGTGGCTATGATAACTTGGGCTCCTGAGTGCAAGGGATCGAGATGATGTGTTTATAAAGGTAAAATGCATCCCATCTGTGCAGTATGATTCAGAATTTTGACTCTGAATACAATTCTTCATGACACAGCATTATAAAGTCAAAGGTAAACAGAGAGATGCATTATTGTTTATGTTAATACCAATATTAACAGGCTTAAAACATTTTTGACAATTGTCTTATCAAAAATGTTTGGGCTCTGAGCCCTAAAACAAATCAAATAGGCTTGTTGGCAATGCACACACAGTGCTGAGGTAAATCCCAGATTCTCTTTATAGCTATTGGAAGACATTTACATCTCTTCACTTCATAATTAAATAGGAATCAAGATTAAAGATATTAATCAGTTATGTCTCACTGTTTGATTGAACCAGAAAATATTTCTAATCCACAGCAATGTTGTAATTTGATCTTTCCTCAAGACAAGATATTTCTATAAAAATGAAATATCCTCCATCAGTTTCAATTCTTAAAAACATTGGTTCACTTGTAGATAACAGAAGTTCACAGAACAGTTTTAAACTTGAGAGAAAATTAGCTTCTCTCTACTGGAACAAGTAATGTAAATTTCATCTTATATAACAATGAAGATTTTTAAAAAGCTATAGTTTTGTATACCTTGGTGGTCACAGATGTGTGGGCTTCAGGGGTCTCACAAAAAGAGAACGGCTCTTGAAGAGACAGCTCCATGGAAAGTGACAGCGAGGACACATTCTTTAAGATCAGCTTCTCATTTAGGGGCATTAGGTTCTTTCCTGGGACCTGGGAGTAATTCACAAATTAATAAACAAAACAAAGAAAGAAAACAAATGATGAAAAGGATCCTTTAAACACACTGTAGTCAGACAAAATTAAACAACACATACTAGTATTTAGAAAGCTGTAAATATTGAATTCCATATCCAAAGAGCAAATTTACAAAGGCTGGATTACTTTTGGATCAAAAACACATCAAACTGGCCTCCTGCACACATCTGATAGAAGCGTGGTATGTTTACATGTTGAATCAGAAGTGTTATTCGATTATATTGCATGTACGTCTTAATGTTTCTATGAATCAGAGTGATAAAAAAAGGTTTAAAATTATCATGAAGTAAGATCTCTGAACCCACCTTCTGGATGTAGAAGTTCAGCTGTTTGGAGGAAAAGCTGAGCACTGGAGCCACAAAGCGACAGGTGACATCTACTGACATAATGTGCTCATTACAGCCCTGCTGACCCACAATGCCACGGCACACCAACCTCTCCTTTACATCCTGGGAAGTCAGTGTCAAACAATAGCATGTAACTTATAAGATAAAAACACACCAGCTGTGTTAAGAAAATGCTAGTTGGTTTATTCAGCTTATTCACCATAACCAGTCTCACCTTGGGGGAGTCAGATGATCCTGTCAGCACCATGTCAACAGAGCAGCCTGGGAAAAGCTCCACACGAGCAGGGCTGAGGCTAAACACCGGCTTCTCTCTACCAGAGGGGAGCAAAGATGAATAGTCCAGAGTGTCCTTCTTTCTGGGGGCAGATATTGGGGGCAGGATGGTTTGGCCAGGCAAGTTTCCCCCCTTGCGAGTTTTTGTTGAGGACTGGAAACCATCTGTGCTCCAGTAGAGTCTGTGCACTCGCTGGCCTTGGTTGGTCAATTTGAAGTGGTACTGGCATGTCTCATGGCTGATAGGACATGAAGAGAACAGCAAGAATTTAAGGTGTACTGTTGGTACAATCTGATTAATGACTGAAGTCTTCTTTAGTTTACCTTAAGTACGTTCCCAGCTCAAGGCTGGGTGCAAAAGGCTTGTCACTGATAACTGTGGTTCCAGTGCCTGTAGCAGAGAGAGGGATGTGGAGCGTTTGACTGGCTCGGATGGATACCTCCAGCCTGGCCTGGAAAAGAAGGGTGTCCTTAAGGTGAGCTACTACCTTGAGCTCCAGCTGGCTCTCTGGTGGCACCTCCCCCTCGCTGGGCTCAACACGCCAAAATGGCTTTTTATGACACTGTGGAGACAGAAGCACAGCCTGAGTCCCCTTCATTCTCCACACCCAGTGAGCGCACCCTCAGAAATGTTATTACTTTCTTTGCTGTTGCAGTGGTATATAACAGTTACAGCAGCTAGGTGCTTGTCTGAAATGTGATGCATGGAAATATTTTTCTTGTGGAGGCACTTCCCCCTTATTGTGCTGCACGTGCCTCTGAGACTGCAGCTATGGATGGACATGGAAAGAATGATGTGTATCTCAAATAGCAGCACAATTACATTAGCAGCTCTGTGCAGAACAAGATCCTAGATGTACGAGCAGTGCAGTGGCTTTCTGTCTGACATTAGTAAAACAGAATATGATTATAATAATGGATGAAGATTAACGCAGGGTTACTCACAAAAATAAAAACATTTGTAATGTTGTCAAATGTACATTATCTATTGTTTAAAATCTTAAAAAAGGAGGAGACTGCAAAACTCACTCTGTATTCTTTCTTTTTTGCAGGACTATGGATTGTTCGATTGCATTTGTAGTCCAGTATAATGAGAAAACAGATGTAAATCTAATATTCATCCCCAGTCTTTACACAAAGCTCTTCACTGTGCCCACTGTACTGTATATATATATATATCTGACCGAGCAATGGTTGGGATCCTAATCAATGTTCTATAAAGCATCTCTGCTGAGGGATGGCCAGGACATAAACCTATAATTGGGGTTTGAGAATCAGCTCCTACAGATGCAGTGAAGCCTGAGTGACTCCTCTGCCTGTAGAACAACAGCAGATCACTGATCAATGAAAAAAGAAGTCTTTACTCATACACAGCCAGCGACATTCCTGTTGTTAAACTGAAAAGCTGCTCATCTGAATTGATTTTAGACTAATAAAATACAATGATTCGCTTTGATGCCTCTGTTCTTGAAGAAAGTTCCACAGGCAAAGGCAAAAAAGAGAAAATGCTAAACACCATAAGCAACTTTTGACCAATTTGTGTCTCTGGGAGTCATAGATCACTTTCTCAGCATTTGTGTTAGGGGGTGAAGGATCTCGAGAAAGCACACTTTGTGTTGGTCGATGCTCGGGTGATCATGGCAAAGAGGTGGGTGGGGCCAGAGGAGGAGAAAGACCAACAGGGTTAACTCCCTGGAGATGGATGCAAGACGACTGGAATCTTAATAATCACATCAAACCTGTTGTATCCGACAGCTTGATGAGCATTGATTGCTTTTGAATGCAGCACAGGCCAAGAGGGGCTTGGAATCCAAATCAGCAGGGTACACCATTCAGTAATAAACAGTATATCAAATTGCAAACATCCTGCACTGGTGCTGCATTCACCACTGCAGGCGGTTCTCTTGTATGCACAATTCAATCAATACATTGTATCATGAATCCTACATGTCTCATGTTTCTGCTCCTACAATGACTTGCTGTGTTTCAATGCTATACAAGGTATTTTTCACGAATCCCATTCATAGAAAAAAAATGCAAGTACGCAAAGTTTCCACAATATCTCTGCAATATTCAATGATATGGTCTATTTGTGTGGCTTGCTGCCAGCCTATTGAGCGAAATGTAATTTAATTCCAGGAGAATCTGCATCGATTGTTGCTTGAGAGTGCAGCAGGGAAACTCCTTCCCTCAACAATGCCTTAGAGGAGAGGACAGGGTCATCCAACTGCAGTTACAGGGGGGGGGGGGTTGCCTGTTTGTGCAAGCATGCTTAAATTTGTGTGTAAGAACAGTCATTTCTGCAGAGGCCAAGGTAGTACTGAGGAATATGCAAGTCACAAGTTAATGCACGCATGGATATCAGGCATTGTGACATTGTACACTGACTAAAACAATACATGAAAGTAACCATCATTATCAAGTCTTGGGAGAAGTTTTGGCAGGATATGAAATGTTTGGCACAAAACTCAGATGTGCTTGTTAATGCTGTAAGTCTATGAGCTGAGATTTGTGCCATTAGAAATTGAATTTGAATTGATTTATTGAATTTGAAAATCATGATCTGCAATTGAATTTAATGTCTTGAAACTGAATCTACTTGCTTTGAAATTGTATGTTACCTACTTGGAAATTCAACTCTCTTTATTCCTTAAAATCAAAATTATGAAATTCAGTTTCAGTTTTACAATTCAATTTCAGTTAAGCATGGCACAACCATTATGTCATCTATATCTTCATGTCTACCTCCAGTTTGCAAAACTTAAACTCAATCCAAATTTTGCAAAATAAAATTTAATTTCATATGTTTGGATATAAGGAATAAAGAGAGTTGAATTTTCAAGTTGCTAGAATACAATTTCAAAGCAAACAAATTAAATTTCAAAACATTAAATTTTATCTTGGATCATGTTTTTCCAATTCAGTGTATCAATTCAAATTCAATTTCTAATGGCACAAATCATAGTCCCATCGAAATCACAATTGTAAAGAGAATGTACAGAATCAATTTTCCTGAACAGTGAATCAATGTGAGCAGCTGAAAAGCCAATTTTCGGCAAGGAGATTGAGACCAATAATCTATTGAAAATGAAAACTGTTCACTTTTATGTTTTGACTTAATACACTTGAATAAAGCCATCAATTCCCCTGGAATAAATGAATTACAGTATCAGTTAGATTCAGAGCAGCTGGGAGAGCCAGACAAAAGGTTTACTCATTATTTACAAAATGGGTTGATGGCTGTAAGGGTATGAGCCAAATCCAAAAAATGTCTGTCAAAATATTCAAAAAGTGTCAAAAAATAACAAAAAAAGTACCATTGAATGCTTTTAAACTTTAAAACAATATCATTGGATGTAGGATAATTGTAAAGTTAATACGTAAATATACTTCTATGCTTTTATTTCCTTAGCACATGGACATCTGCTTGACATCTACTCTGGGTGTTGGCATAGAAGTTTGTTAACATGTGTTTTTACCACTCTTGCAGTGAAGCGGGCTGGAATTGGAGACTGGTTTGACAGGTGCAGCGATCTCGTAACGTCCGTCAGAACCGGCACAGTCCCATAGTCCAATCGTGAGCTCTGAGCATGGACTACTGGTCCTTGTCCAACACATGACAAGGACAAAACCTGACACACAGAAGAACAAGATTAAACTTTTTAAGAATTTATGAATTCAGAGAAGAACACCCTCCTGGTGTTGCAGTCGTTAGGCTGACATGTTGGCCATAAATATAACACACAGACAGATTTCAACTGACCAGTGGTGGCTTGGTGCTGCCAAACACTGCAATGCGTAGAGTGTGATGCAGTCGTCCAACAGCCTTAGCCAGCAGGAACACAGGGATATCTTCTGAATGATCAGGAAGAATAATACCTCTGGGTGTAGAGCTACCAAAAATCAAAGATGGACTCTCTTCATATTCCTGTATATTGTGACAGAGATGAGGAAAGACATGTTTAGACACAGGCATACTGATACAGCTTCTATAACTTTACAGCTTCAACAAACACAACCCAGTGAAAACTTGGCAGATGGCAGATACAATTTTTTTTTTAAATTCTTTTTCATAGTAGCCGAGCCAGGACCATATCCTTGAGTCCTAATATGTTCATTTCTTTTTGTCTTGAACAGAACTTAAAGAGAGTCTTCCGACATTTAATTTTATTTACACCCAGTTGTATTCATTAAAACATTTGTATTAGGCCATCCATAGCAAAAGACAAGAAGATCCCAATCTTGTCTGTGCAGATCACTTATCATATTGGAGCCCAGAGACTATTAGCTTAGCTTAGTCCCTGCTCCTGCCCTGACAACAGCCCAGTGTAAAAGGAAGAAGCTGTGATAAGATAGTTTGATGGGATTTGATATTGTGCAGCCTGTCAAGTTTGTCTAAAACAACTGCCAGTTGCAAATACAGACACAAAGTCCTCCCAGTGAACAAATCCCACCCTGAGGTGCCTATCATAAAAAGAAAATTCCCTTCTTAATGGAAAAAAAGGACATTTTAAAAAGTTTTAATTTGAAATTATGACATCACACAAAGATTATGTGTCTCTAGTGCAAAAAAGACATAAAGCATTTAATTTAAACTGCCGATAAGTGAATTTTAGAGGGGCTGGAATAGGCAGACATTTGCAATCCTAATCTTTGCATTTTCAGACACAGACTTCAAGGCACCTTGCCCTTAAGACAGGGTTTAAGGGCTGACCCCCATGAATTTATCAGTTGCTTGATGTAGATATTTCAGTTCTAAACTGTCCTCTCTTCCCAAGTCTGCATGTATGCAAACTTTCCTGTAAGATTTGGTTAGAGTTCATTGTGAGTTCAGTGATGGGAGGAATGCTACTGTCCCATCTCCTACTGTATGTTCAAAATGTTTAACAGAAATTATTGAAGCATCAAATAAAGTTTGCACAAGATATCTAAACAAAGCAAGCATGGCTTTTGCAAAAAACACAATCATGTTGAAGATAACATGTTGGTATTACTGCAGTGGTTGTAAGATGAAGTAGTTATTGTATTATTCAAGTGAATATTAGCACATGATTAGCATGTGTTGATTTTATGACTACTAAAATGTTTTTAATGTAATGCCAAGCATGCAATAAAATCCTTGATGTTACTTTTTTCTAATTACTCTTTCATGCTTGCTTTCAAGGCAAATTTGATACCTCGCAAGTGTGCCCTATTTCTCATCATCTGGGCTGCAACATTCATAGCTGCCATGAACATATTCACACACACTGCACACGTGACATCATTCAAGTCTGAGAATTTAAGGTTTAGGCTTCTGGTCTACATCAGGTTCAAGCTTCTGTCACCTTTGGATGGAAGCAAGATGGTAAATTCCAGTTCTAATGTCAGCAGGCCAAGTTACCGGACAGCTGCTGTGGTTTTATAATGATCTAGAGTGTGGATCTATCTTTTCACCTGACTTTCCCATAACAGAAGGAAAACAAATGTAACTGACAAATACGCCTGCCTTTTGACTTTAAGGAACAACACTGAGGTCATGTGGTTCACCTCTACTGATTGTATATGCTGTACTGAATTGGAAATCAGCCAGTTATTTAAATTATTCATGTCAGTTATTCATGCCTGTCAGCTTTGACATCATTTGTGCTTGTTGATATCACCTTTGTATGTGCAACCTGCCACTTACAGTATTTGCACACATGTGTAAATAATTTATGGTAGTGATGTACTCAACCTGGTCAAGCACGCCATAGCAGGCAGGCAGAGAGCTGTTGTTGGTCAATCGGACATGCTGTTTATAGATGAGATTCAGGAAACACCTCTGAAAGTCCAGTGATGGAGTTTCCACCATAATATCAGGGACAACACATCTATAAACAGAGAGGAAGAAAGGATCTGTGGGCTCATTTGTGAATAACAGCAGTAATTGCATTGCTTCATGCCAAAACCACAGCCTATTAATTAGAGCTAATTCATAAATTTACAATGACTGTGATTGCCGTGAGGAAGTCAGATATCATTGCTCTATTCTGAGTGATGGTGCAGGTGACAGTCGAATGCATTATTATGCAAATTAGGTTCTGAATATTTAACACATACTCCACTGATTTGTCGACACCTGTATAGAAGTTCAATAGACCACATTCAAGGCTTGTCAAAGCATCACATCAGCTGTTTGCAGAGGATAAGTTATGGCCAGGAAAAAAAGCATTTACTGTACAGGAAGGGTAGAAAGTGTACTTTGTGCAAAGGAGAAAAATTTCTGGTTTAGGAGTCTTGTCAGAGTTTCAACACATCTTACATCAGAGGCTGCTTTTAAGTATGACACTTAATTTGGAAAAGGAGATTATAATTCATCTTTGGAACATAAAAGATGGCTATAGAATGAATCCTGAACACAAACTCAGGAAATCATTATCAGTTAATGGATTCAGTGTGCATGGTCAAACCCCACTGTATTCATTCTACTTTGAAAAAAACCCTCAAACAGCTTTAACTTGTGTACGAGTTAAGTTTGTGTGCACATTAAAAAGTGAGGGTGTGTCTGAGATTTCTTTGATCCTACCTTGCGATGATGGGCAGAGTCATGATCTCTTCACCAACACCCTCTACATCCACCACCAGTGCCAGTCTGTATTTCTTCACTGTGTTAGAGCACAGCGTCAACTGTGGTACAATACAAATTGTCTTTATCAACAGCTATTAAGAGCTATGATAAATATAAGCATGCAGAAAGTAAATTTGCAGACAGTCTTCTTTTATGTATGTAAAAACATACACACCTGTACCAAACACTATGTTAGAGGCAGTTCAATCATAACTCAAGGGGGAAAAATATTCAATTAAGAAACAAACTCCCTGATATCTTAATTCATGACAATGAAACTACATGTTTGAGACTATTGTCTTTTTTAACTTTGATGAATTTTAATAAAAGCTTGTAAATGAAGAACCCTAGCATCTCAGGTTTTCCAAATCTTTCCCAAAACCAATCAATAAAACCGTGATTCAGAAATATTTTCATGTAAACACAAAAGGCCCCTTTACCACAAAGTGCTAAAGTATTATTGTGTTCTGATCTCATCATACTTGACTTGATGCAAGTGACTTGATCTGAGGAATGTTAGCTGTAGCTTCTTTCCTGAAGAGTTCTGTGCAAAGTGGCTTTTGATGCACTGCCACTAGCCTCAGTCCACTCGATAAATGAAAGGTTACTCATTGCATCAGCTGGAGTTTTACAACTTGTTGCCAACTGAAAGATAATCGCCCATGCAGAAATGACCCAATAGGAGGCTTGTACCTATGTGCTGAGGTAATCAAGGTGGTGACTTTTTTGGTGAAGCAGTGTAGCTGTAGGTCATAATCATACAACTAAAGAAATAAAAAATAAGGAAACATTTGAGGCTGTTCAATTCACATGGATTGATTCTAGAAATTATCCAATTTTACTTTCATAAATAACCAACAGAAGATACTAAACTTTTTCTACTTTTTTCTTATTCATTATGATGCACCTACGGCAATAGAAATTGTTGCCCTCCGAAATGTCTCATCGAGAAGAGCAGAATTAAGGAAATGCATGAATGATATTCTAAACCATGATCATGCTACAATTTGTGGATCAGGTGTGAATTGTGATTAACATGATCAATAACAAAAGCAAACTGGTGAGGGCTGCTTTATAACACATCTCACAAGGCTGGGAGTATGCTGCAAAGCAGTAAAACCAGTTTAAATGGGCTTCCTTATTCCTCATTATCCTTATTACCGTACCTTAATAGCGGTATTTGACATAGCTCGCACAGACCCTGCTGCAGGGCTGATGGTGAACTCCACAGGACGTGCACGCAGGTCTTTAGTGGTGCTGCCTTGCCAGCTGGAACATGTGATACTTGGAGAGCCTAATCCATCTCCCAGGACACGCAGGGCGAAGTTCATGGACACAAAGGAGGTGTTGTAGAGGGTAAAAACTAGTGTTTGTGGGAATCCTAAATTGAGAGGTACAGGTAGATGAAGGAGATGAGTGAGGTAAAAGGCTTTTTTATCTGAATGTTATTACCCACTCTCAGTGTAGTAAAGGTAGTTGACCATTTTAAAAACAACACAAAAGGTAAATATCTACTCACCAAAGGCTACATCTCCAAAATTGAGCTCTGAAACATTGAAATGGAACGTAGGACCAATGACGCAACCCCTGAAAGAGAGACATGAGCAAGGGATGAACAACAACAGCAACTTAAGGAATTCTTGAAAGAAACGTATTCAGTGTCATAGAGAGGGTAAACTTTGCAGTATTTACTTTGACAATTCAAGTCAGATTCATCCCAAACATCACCTGAAGGTTAAAGTAAGTGGTTGAGGCTGTCCTGTGACAGTTAGCAGCAAGTCTTCAGAAAAAGTTCCCAAGATTCGACTATGGAAGGTCACTGTCACAATCTGGCTGGCCCCAGGGGGAACAACACCTTCCTCAGGAGTGAAGGAGAAACAGCGTCCAAAAGTTGTGTCTGGACTTGACAACTTGAAAGGGGCTTCAGTCAGTCCCGTGTTTGACATCAACACCTGTATAAAGACAATGAGGCACAGATTCATCACCTAAACTTCTACCCCACCATTAATCCTTGAATAACGTGAAATTACCTGTGCTGTCAGGTGATTAAAAACATTAATCTGAGTAATTAAAGGCTCAGTGATTAACTGGTCAAAATTAATCTCATATGTCATCAATTTGTGCATTACTCGGCCTGCATACTTCTTGTTGTTTTTCCACAGATGAATTTCACTTATGCATTTTCCTTGTGTAGTTTTTTCTCACTAAATACTTTCACCTTGATCCCATTTCATCCTAAACACACACTCTTTGCTCTCATATGTGTTAGCTGTGCTGTCTGTCCCCATCAGCAGTAGTATTTTTATTAAGTTGCATCAGTTTAGTTATTACCTTGTGGAACCAGCAACTTAGTTTTGACAGGATTTAATTTGTAAAGAGAGAAACTATTGTTATCGACAAACTTTTAAAGGCAGTTGTGTTTTTGAGTGACACCAGAAGATTTTACTTAACCCTTTCAACTGATTCAAAAGGTAGACTGTGTATTAAAAAAATAACTACATTTATACAGTAACTGAAGTAACAAAGGCTTACCAGAGAAAAAACAATATTTGTGTGCGGTTTTTTTTCTGAATTTATATTTTCTAGTTGTGGCAGGTAACAGAGGAGAAAGGGGAGAGCTCCATCTTATTGTTTGCTGATCATGACATTCTCTCAGATGCATTATGTATGCAATGTTGTGCCATGTTCTCATGTTATTCTCAAAGCCACGGAGGATAATTATACAATCAGTGAAGTGTGACATAACAGTTTGGTCAGTCTGCATGTTTTGTTCACCTTTTTCTTGACGTATCATCTTTTCAAAGATAAAGTACCAGTGTTGGTAATGATCATGTGATTTTACATTTACCCTGATTCACCACACTGTGACTTCTCCTTTCAGATGAGATTATTCTATTTAACTTTGTTGTAAAAAATCAATCAACCAAAAGTTCAAAGAAGAAAACTATAAGAGTTGTTCTCCATTGAACATTTACATGAATCAACGTTTTTCCTTTTCACTGATCAAATCTTTCCAAGAATGAAAAAACAAAGAGAGTGATGAAAACAATGATTAGTTCATTTATCTTTTTCACAGACAAAATTTAAAGGTCATTTCTAGACTTAGATATCTCTCTGCCAAGGTAAAAGCCTCAGGCCACACAAATGGATTAAAAAGGGAAAGAAAGGATGTCACAAAAAATGATTACTTCATTTGGAAATCTGGTTCACCAAGTTAACCAGCAGAAACTACTCTGTGCAGGAAAAGGCTCTACTACGATTTACTTTCTTACCTCATAACTGTCTTTATCACCAATGAACACATTTTTCATGTCCATCAGCTCATAGCTGAGATGGAGCTGAGGTCCAATACCCTCACCCTTTATTGTCAAAGGTAGGCGAGATTCACGACCTTAATGCAGGAAGACAGAGAGAAGCAAAAAGGGAAAGATTCTTCATAAAGTTACTGACAGACATGAAAAAAACCTGAGCAGCTAGTAAAATAAAACACACAAAAGCAAATTACAAGTCAGAGAAAGTGATTTCTCAAATGGTACTGACCTCATGGAAAACTTATTATTTATTCAAAATAATTAGAAAATGTACTTTTATCTTAGTTAAAAGTGTTGCATCAAAACAAATCAAACCCAAAAATGTCCAAATAGTTGTCTTATATTTTCTTTGCTGCAGCCTCTATAGATATCTGTCTGTGGAGTTTTTAAAGGGCATGCAAGGTCTTTCCTTCAGTTTTGCTTAGTAAGCTTTTGAAGCTTTTCGCAAAGTGAGGACTTGGGGTACAGTTGTCTGCAGTGCTGCTGTCATTGAACTTGGCTGGTCAGGTCATCACCTGCTTTAGAAAACATGAAAATTAATGTAAATCTGGCCTCCGCCTCAGACAACACACGTGACAGCCACATGCAAATTTCTAGACAACCTTTAACTACCAACAGGATGCAATGAATGTACTGCAGCCTCATGACTGCATCGTCTTATATGAAAATGAGATCAGGTAGCAATGAGTCGAACAGTGGTGAAAACATTTAGGCAGATTTTGAGGTTTTCATCTGGTAGAGATAAAACTTAATCTGATTATCACTCACTGCAGGAGACAGAGACAATAAAGAGATTTTATTGAGAGGAGCAGTTGTCCTCTGACAGTAAACAAACAGACTGACACGGTTTGCTACCCTGACATGTCTGTCTGCTACAACCCGCTGGGAGGAGGAGGTTCTTTTAAGAAAAGTCACAGCCGTCAATTTACAGCAGAAGTGCGCAGCCTGCTTGAAGTTGTCAGACAATCCAATTCAGCAGCCAAAGGACACACAACAAAGGGGTTATCCTGTACATCTGAACTGTTTTTGGTTTGATATGACCTGCACAAAAGGAATTGATGAGTTGACTATATATGATCTGCTTCATTGTTCATTTCTTGCCTTTCTGATTACTCAAAGTGCTTTTACAGCGCTAGTCCTATTCACCCCATCACACTACATTCACACAGTGAGAGCAATGAGAGCAATGAGGGGTTCAGTATCTTGCCCAAGGACAACATGGCATGTGGCTGTAAGAGTCAGACCTCAACCTTTCAATCCGGGGTTGACCTGACTTTTTCACTGAGCCATTGCGAATATATTGAGTATCACTTTAAAAATTTGGCACATCAAAAAGGATTATTTGTCTAACAAAAGCTGATTTAAAATAAGAGGTGTAGCTTTGGAGTCAAATTTTACATCCCGGAGCGAAACGCATCGTCCTTGTGCATTTTTGAATGATTTTTATTAATTTGGCAACAGATTGGAAGACAAATAAATCCTTCCTACAAATTTGAGTTGAAAGAGAGAGGAATGAAACTGCTCTTTATGACGTTTAGCCATCCAGATCCCTAATGTCAGATAGTGTTGCTAAGGAATTACAAAACATCTTTAAAACACTGAAAAAGTTCCAGGGCTTGACCTTCAATGTTTTGTTATTCTATTACATGACAGAAAGATGTATCTGCTTAAGCATGTAACAGAAAATTAACCAAACTGTATTTTTTGAAGTAAAATAATAATAAAACTTGGCTTTGGATAAAAAACTGCCATTAAGATGTTGATTCATACTTTTAGTTGTATCATTAAGCTTGTATTTCATGAGTAATCTTACATTATTGTTTTTGCAGATCTACATGAGCGATATCTTCTTCTATTCCAAGCTTTTTAGTTGTTGAAAAGTCTCAAAGGATTGTAGAAGAGGTTTTCTGGTGGTTTAATATCATACTTGCACTGTCATCCCTCGCAGCCGGCCAAAATGATCTCTAACCATCAGACATGAGAATCAGACTCACGATTTTAGCCAAATTTTTACTTACTTCTGTCCAACTCTTAAATACTATGAACTACGCTGTGCTTTTGTGTGTATATTTCAATAGAGTCTTGTTCTGTCCTAATGTGTACTCACCTGCAACATCACAATAAATAGTTTGTTGGTACAGTTTGGCCTCATCTGGCTTGAAGACGAAGGTGAACTGTGCTGTCATACCGGGCCATATTTCACCCTCCTGAGTCATGTGAGGACATAAATAAAAGTGAATGGTTATTTCACTAAATGAATGGTGAGTAGACATGCACATGAACTGCTGCTTTTCTCACACAGAGGAAAAAGACATCTGTGAACGCATGACAGCAGTTAAAGGACTTTCAGTTGTATTCATTAGCTAAACAAGCATTAAATCTCTCCTACATTTATATGTGTCACAGGTCAATGAGTGGGAGAATGAGAGCTTAAACTGCTGAATTTTCTCTCTCAAATATCCCTCTAAAGTTTGCATTTTGGCCAGCCTACAAACAGTTTGCTCTCTACACTGCAATTTCTCTCTTGCCCTGCTGTCTCCACCTCCCCACCCAACCACCCGCCCACCTCCTGTGCCTCTGTTTTTTGTCTCTCTCTGTCTTTAGCCAGAGAACAAGGCTGAGCTAAGCAGAGGAGACACTGGCAGGGAACAGGGAAGGGGTGTCAGAACAGGTCAGGCTACCTGAGGGTCCCTGGGCAGAGAAGGGCCCGGTCCCCGACCCTCCTGTCATTGAGGAGTCTTAGTGGATGTTTGAGAATCTGAGGCTGAACCTTAACTTGATGAGACAGGTCTAAACACAGATCAAATCTTCTCTGGAGAATCAACTTTAGGGTCTCATTTCTGTCATCACAGCATGTAGAGAAAAGTCTCATTCAAACCAAACATCATGTTCACTCAGAAGCTCTTTGATGAAATACTGAATCTACATTTAAAAGTATTTGAAAGTATTAAATTAATGAGGCATATTCTTGTGAGGTTTTACACCTAACAAAGAGAAAAACTAAACACATGAGAGGACAATTAGTTAGACACTTGATTGGACCAGAGGGATAGGATGTAAAGCAGACACACCGCTGGTTCTACAGTTATGCAGCCATGTGAGAGGGTCAGGAGGTGGTCCTTCACTCCCCGGCTCCTGTGTTCCTGCAAGGCTCTGGACAGCAGCGGGAGACGATGGATCGCTGTCGGATCAGACTCACACTGATAAAGCAATCGCTCCCTCTCCTCCTCCTCCTCCCTCTGCTGAAACACTGAGCTGCCCCTGGAGAAAAGATCAAAGGAAAGGAAGGTGAAAGGGAAAAAAATGGAAATGAGAAAAGACAGAGAGAAGAGAGGAACAGGGAAGAACAAAGAGTTACTGACAGAAAAGAAAGTGATGGACACCTGAACTATTTCTGGCCACATATCCTGTAGTAAAGAAAAAAAAACACAGCAGGTCATTTCACTTGCAATATGATTTTTCCTCCATGGGAAGAGAGGAAACTTGTGTTGCCAACCATTTTAAAAGAAATTTGGTCAAACCACATTTCTGCACAAACCTGTGTGCTGTCAAACACAGTCATATCCTTTGCTGTTACTTTTCATCACAGCAAGTTCCTAGTTCGACACCGAGACCCTTCTGTGGCAACAGTGCAGCAATAATGGCAGGTGGAACAATGGCGCTGTCTAATGCAAGATGTCTGAATGCCACTGTCTGGATGGCGGCATATGTTGCTCTAAGACCTGTTTCAAATTGTTTAGTGTCAACTAACCCTTTCCACCTGTGTAAGCTAGCCATGCCGTGGGCACCTACACATTCTTAGACCATCACTGGTGACTTTCAAAGTAGACTGATTAAAAAAACAGGTAGTTTCTACCCTCCTCCTTAAATGTCCCCAGAAAAGTTGTTTGCATCCTGCTGGTGCACATGTGTCAACCTTGCAGGGTGCCTGTTACCACTGCTCCTGTTTGTTTTCCAACTTTTTGTACTGTATGACTTAATTTTTATTTCTAATGTTCTATTCTTTTTGCTAAAAAACTTATTTAAGCTGCGCCATCTTGATACAGCCCTTAGGAAGAGTTTTTACAACATGCAATCAAGGAATTGCATTCCCACCACTGTCGCAGTAACCATGCGTTGTTTACAGCCAGATTCAGCTGATTGGCCGGCACAGCTTTCATAACAGTTATCATACCAGCAGAGTTATGGAAACTCTGGACACACGGGGGATGTTAAAGTGGAGCTGTGAGGGTAGAGAGGGGGACAGGGACATTTGGGGAGGAGTTTTAAGCTGTGTCAACCCACTATCATCTCCCTTAATGGCTTCCAGGTTATCTGGGCTGACCTGGATGTGACCACTGGTCAGTTGGACTCTGTAACTCCTCCCTTTAAATTATGCACCGGACACTAGACTGTGGATATATTCATTTTATTTTACCTGGACATATTTATTTATTTACCTACCATATTCATCTACCTGTAGACTGCGCAATCTGTTTGTAACACTGTCAAATTTTAACAACTTTTTAGTGTGCAATACTGTATCTGTTTAACACAGTTCATCTGGCTACAATTGCATATATGTGTATATATATATATATATAATAAAAGTATTGCTTAACCTTTGGTACTTATGCTTTTGGTACATACTGCTCAATTTGTGACAATGACAAATTTCCCCCTTGGACTAATAAAGTATTTCTGAGTCCTAAGTATTTGAGGAGCAAATGCAGCAACTTGTGCAGCAACAAGCTATGTTCACAGGCCATGGTTTCTAAGCTTTGAATTTGAGCCCATGCTGTGACTTCCACTGCAGAGTCATTTCAGTCCTTTAAGTAGTGTCAACTGTCGGCATGAAGATCACAGCAATCCTGAATTTTTTTTTTTTTTTTTTGCCTTTTGCCTTTAACTGTGGAACTCTCTTCTCACAAAGTTTCTCACAAAATGGTGATTCTCTTCCTACCTTTGCTTTAAAGAGTCTCCATCGCTCTGGAATACCCTTGTTTAAATCCCATCAGTAATAAATTAAGCATTGTTCACACAGATGTTTTTTTAGAATTATAAACCTTTTCAGTGTTTTGCCGTCCCAATCCCATCTGCACTGAAATGTGCAGCGTTCTGTTATCATACCTTAATAAGCTCAGGGCCTCTTCTTGCAGGCTTGGCCATGTGGTCCAACAGTACCGTAGAGGTATCTCACTTTTGTTGATGAGGGACACAGTCTGGACACTGGCCAGGGAAATGTAAGTCTTCTGCAGCAGTACAAAGTCAGAGTCAAGGTGGACGTTAACCTCCTCACAGACCCCGTACAAGCTGATGTAGACATCTTCACCTGAGCAGAAAACACACAAAAAGAGCAGAAAAACGCTGAAGTGAACGCACAAACTGATGCACTGACCGTACAAAGAATTCTCAAAGGCTGGTTGAGGATTCAAAGTTGCAGGGTAAATTCACGGCAGTCTGCTTTTGATAAATTTCAACCATCCCCCAAATCTGCAAACACACAGGCAATAAATGAATAATCAATAACAGAAAAATCTCTTTAGAAATGCTTTTACTTCTTTTTCATGTTTCAGTGCAGAAGACATTAATCCAAAAAACTGTTTTACAGTCGGGTGCCTCAGTTTAAGAAGATCATATTCATGGTCTTGTCTGTTCTCAGCGAGTCATATGAAAAGGAAGTACACATACTGTGCCAAAGGACTCCAATGTTCTTTCGCTGCACATTTAATAAGCAAGTTAACTTGAAGTTAATTCAGAGAAAAGCAACGCCCTAAAGCTGCAGCTGCAAGGGAAAAAGACACTTAGACTCTGATTTACTGCATATACAGCAGGCAAATGTGAGCTGCCCAGCACAACAAAATTCTATCCTCTGATTCGCCACTGCTGCTCCTCTGGGGAGTCTTAGGCCTAATGTGGGCAGTGGGTAGAGGAGAAACTCACAGAAGAGTCAAGGGCACACTGCAAAGTTTAGCTTTGAAGGGCTGGATCTGGATCAGACTGAGCCTCGCAAAGAGATTAAAATGGCACTTAAAATATCCCGGAAATCTGGCAACTAAAACAAGCAACTTTATTTTGCTGCCAAGGCCTCTCTAAGTTGCAGCAAAGTGAAATATCTCAGGCTGAATTCAATTTGAAAGGTTTGAATTACACTGTAAGATACTCTATGTTTGATGATATCATGAGTCACTGTGGCAGCGTCATTTTGCAAACCTATGACAGTGAGTAAAGAGCAACAATAACCAGCAGCAGGAATAAGATGCAAAACAAGGTTTTGAATAAAACCACCAAAAAACCAAGGCTAATGTAAATCTAGTGAGAGTTTGTTTACAGTCAAATCAGAAAGAATGAAGCTGTTGCCTGCTGACACACTGCTCATCCAGGGATTTTTTTTATATTTGTATACTTACAGAGGTTACACTTGTAGGGACACATTTCCAACTTGACACATGGGGTACAAGTACAGCAGAAAAGGACGTCTGAATTCTGAGTTTGCTCTAAATTCTACATGACTTTTCTCTCTCTCTGACTCTGTGGTTCATAATTTATTTGATATAACATTTCCCGAGCATCAATGGAGACATGGATACCTTGGTCAATAAAAAAGCCTCCAGAATAAAAGCCCTGATCAAAGTGAACTGGAGGATATTTGTCATGCTGTGAAACTCAATGTTTCTAATGGATATGTCTTTGTGATTGCAGTGCTTTTCAAAGCTTGTCTCTGGCCAAAACAGCCATTGGGACTTGCTATTAATTACTTTAAGCTGACAATTTTGTTTCCCCATAGTGTTGTGAGCTGTGTGCACAAACAAAATAAGTATATGCCTATTCAATTTTGCTCACAATTAGTTTTTTTTAATTAAACATATAAAAAGTTGTTGTAAAAACAACTGAGATCAATTACAAATAATTCTCTCATCTCACGCCCCTCTTAACTGCATTTCTCTTTATGTGTTTTTAAGTCCAGATGCACAGTGTTACTGTTTGTTTTATATTAGGATGACACTGATGCAGTTGTAAAGTGGGAACCAAGTGCTCAGAAAACAAGCTCAATATACTGCAATTCATTTCACTAACATTGTTTATGTAAGTGTTGAGAGTGCACTTTTTCCAGAATGGTATCGTTACTGTACTGTACTGTATCGTTTTTTGCCTTTGTTTTAGTTTTCAGAAATAAGAGAAGAATATCACAGGGTGAGAGTGAAAGTTGAGAATTACACACTGGAGGCCACAGGTTGGATATGAAACCTTGCCACCCAAGTAGCTGCAGGGACACACAACGTGACCACTGGGTCACACAAACACACCACAGTATTCACTTACATCAGTGAGCCTTCCCTGCCACTGAAAGAGTTACAGGTTCACTAGTTTTGCAGACAGGAAACATCACACAAGGGCTCGGTGATGCTCTGAATCAGTTGCCAAGTCATCTCAGTTTGACTCATGTCAAAGTCACCCACATCCCTACACTTGCTCATTTTTCTTGCTTCATCTCCATCAACTTTGAGGACAAAGTGTTTGCTTACTGCCTAACATGTCTCACCTACTGACAGGTGCCATCATTCAAAGATTATCACTGATATTCACTTTACCCATCAGTGGTCATAATTTAATGGCTTATTGGTGTGTGAAACTATAATACAGCTGATAAATTTCATTCAATCTCATCAAGCAGAGAATCAAAGTAGGAGAGACTTCAACTTCCAATCTTCTATGCTTGTCATGAGCTGTCAAAGATCTTTTTAAGTTTTGAAAACATTTCTTTCTTTTGCATTTACATTCAATGGGCCTACGGTTTCACCCAGCTGTGATTGTTTTTAATAGCAACAACAAATGGCATTGAGCTGAATGCAAAACAAAGGTGTTTGCATAAACTATACTAACAAAGGAGATCCAGCCAGAATCGCCCAGACACCTAAATTGAGTCAAACCATCAAACTGTTGATAAGGATTCAACTTAAGCCGATTCAAATTTTAGACTTCCACATATGCAAACAAATGCATCAAAACCCACTTAAAATAAATGAGCAGAAGACAGGGATTACATGTGACATTGCCTGCTCGCGCTGAAATCTGCCTGATGAATTTATTTTTTGTCGTGATGGAGAAAGACAAAATGACAAATCCTTTTCAGGGTAACAAATTTTAGTGTTAAAAACACTCACAGTGTCTTATCAAGAGTGTGTTTGGATCACTCTTAATGAGCTCACATTTAAATAGGAAAAAATCAAGTTGACACATGATCCAGTATAAAATCAATGAGTGCTCGAAGATCGAGCTGTATTTGCTCAGGAGACCTGTGAGGTGAGCTTCAAAGCAAGGATAATGCAAAAGAAAGATGTGTTCTGCATAATAAAAAACCTGTTTTTCTCTAACCTGTTAACTTACACAGCGAAGCTAGAAGCTACATTCAGTTGGAGTTCCAGTTTTGAATCACTCGCAATGCTTTCCAGTAATACTTTCCTGTTAACAATGTCTTTCAATGATTTTTATTTTTCATTCCAAGGAGAACATCAAACTTAAACAAATGATTTTTTTGTGATGCCGAAAAGTCCCATTTTGCGACTAAAGCTTCACAGGCTGCTTGATACTGCGGTTCATGGCTAGGTTCCAGAAACAGATGCAACCCCAACCAGTCTCCTTTTTACCAACAAAAGAAATTAAGTCAATGAGGAAAACCTGCAGTTTGTTGAGCATTTGTCTCACCCTGTTGGCTCCGAAACATTTTAGGACTATGAGTTTGCCCAATCAGAGGCACGCCTGACGTGACTGACAGGTGGGCATCCTGTAGCTGTCAGTGAGGAAGTGCAAAATCGGCCTCTTGAGTTAAGCAGTTCCAATGTTGCTTGTGTTGGCCATTAACTCACTGATCATTCAGACTCAAAAATTTAACAAAGCAGATGCTCTACACACACACCATACTGTACAACTACATGTTTTAAAAAGTCACAGCTTTGTATTCATTTATCTTTTTAATGTTTCTGTGCTTTGTTTTCATTTACACTGCCAGCATTAAAAAACTGAACACCCTTTCATTGTATTATATTTCAATGATCATAAATTATATTTGATTTAAAATTGCATCTTTAGTTTAACCTCAAACTAAGGTTTTGAACCCCAAATCCTCTCTATAAGACAGTGTTTTAACTGAATGCAAACAATTGGAATTAATTTCATGACTGAAATACTTATGTTCAGTCCTCCATTGCTGTTCGTTATAGTCAATATTCACCCTGTTTTGTCTTCCAAGAAGGTTCAAATGATTTGCATAATTCCCCTCTTTCTGCAAGATTCTTCGAATGATTTGGAAAATAAAATCTGGGGTAACAAAGGCTGGTCTTAACTACTGTTTTGAACTCTTTATGTCTGACTATATTGGCAGTTTTGTCAAGCAGGCCAAGAAAAAGGTGACCTTTGCATTTTTCTGGCGTGAAGCCCCACAGTATTATTTAATCGCTTCATAAGGCCATACAGCATCATCAAACACAAAGTGACTGTCTCAATGTAAAACTTACTGACAATCAACAAAAGCACTGATGACTTTTTAAGGATTTATCTGCCACAAGAAAAATCTTTTTAGAAGATATCTCATTACTTTCAAGCAGGCAGTTCAGACTGCAAAAGGGAATCTCAAAATCTATCTCTGCCAGGGCTGAAGCAGGTGAGCAGGAGTGATTAATTTGGGGCATGAGATACCTTATTCCCTGAGAAAGCTGCTAGTATAGTTAAACTGCGTGGGGGTTTTGGCTTAAGTGAAATTGACAACAAACCAACCAGGTCTCAGTAGAGGGAAACAACCAACAAGACTGAGAGAAATGAGGTCTGGTTAGTTCACGTCTTCTTGTGTGATTACTTATGAGGATTCAAGACTGATGTTTGCTCCCAAAGGATGGTTATCACAAAGAGTGCCATCATGTGCCTGCAGGCAGAAAAAAAAACACACAACTCCAAAAGAAGGCAAGTTCATCCTCACTCTGCAAAAGGACAAAAAAGCTGTGAGATACTATAGGATAAAGAGAAAACAGAAGACACAGGATGAGTGATAGAAGGAAATGAGGGAGAGTGGACAGAATAGTACAGAAAAAAGAGCAATTATCTCCCAGCATCCGGATGCTATGACAGCAGTTGACAGGCAGGGAGAGCTGCAGCTTATTGCTAAGCTTTCATCATTGCTGGCCACCAACCCATCTTTCCCCTGCTCACTTTATCTTCCCATAATTCTTCTGTGTACACACCGAGGGAACTTCTCAACCCCTCCAGCTACCTTTGATTACGGCACAAACAGCAGCTCTGCAGTATGTGCGTGTGAGTAAGAGGATGTGCTCGTACTTAGATTTTCAGCGTGTGTGTGTGTGTGTGTGTGTGTAGCTGCTTGCTGTTTGTGTGTGTCTGTGCTGCTTTTCTAAAAGGCTGCTCTGCTGAGGTCCCCTTGGTGCCCTAGCCCTGTCAAAACAGATGCCTCAGCGCTGCCTAAGAGCTGTCCGTCTTCTCATTTAAACCAGCAGCAGTGACAGAGGAAGGGGGTTGGCTGGGGGATGGGGGGGATTACTGGAGGAGCATAAAGTCTGTGCTCACTTTTAAGAGGGAACAAGAAAACTATTACTTTTCAAAGCTTCATTGATTTTGAAGTGACAATGGGACATATAGATACAGTGTGCGACAGTGCAAGAGGCTGTGGTGTTAATGCAAAATGCAGCACTGTAACACACGTACTCATAATCTGGGTTATGCAGAATTCTCCAACAGCCAAGGGAAGCCTTTTTTCAGCGTGCTGATCTGAAACATACATGAGCACAAGGGAGTCAGGGAAAGGTGCTAAATTAAAAATGATAGTCTCTTGATGGGTTGTAAGTGGTGCTTTGGACCTTTGCTGGCCCTCCCACTATAAAAGCTTAATGCTGCTGAACACTGCTACTGTTGCCACTCCTCCAGCAGACCTGCCTGTTTATGTAGCCACACAGCACCCCTGCTCCTTCTAAAGGTCACATACCAAGTAAAAATGAATTTATACTGCACCGAAAGTGACAAACATTCCAAGATTGTTTTTTCCTGCAACACCTGTATGAACATATTCTTTTGGTTGTCTTTCTGCCCTGAGGACAGAAATCACTTTAATTAAATGATAAAGTCAGAATAAATGAATCTGAATCAAACCTGCTCAGCTCTTATCCATCATTATCCAATAAAAATCAGACACTTCCTCACAAGGTGACTTTCCTGTGGTGCAGTTTCAAGACTGCTCCTGATAACAAAATAATTGCCATGTCAGCATGCCACTGAATTTCCTGTCACATACACACACCAAAACACACAGTTCCTCACAGTAAAATCTGGGTTGTGCACGGTGGAATATCCACCTGGGTGATGCATATCAAACGAATGTACTCAAGGCTTTTTTCTGCACACAACCCTGCTGTTTGTTTAGCATCATGAGATTTTACACATAAGACAACTTTAAGGAAGCTGTGGAGCTAAAATCAGTTTGAGAAGAGACTTTGATGCGCTGAGCCTGGGTCAGGGGTAAGGCAGGTTTGCTTTTGATTGACGCCACCTTTTCATTAATCAACACATTCTGTCACATTTACCGTTACTATTTGTGGCTACTCGTGTTTAGATGGCATTATCTATAACATAAAAGATTAAAGCTTAATTACATGTTCCAGGTCTTTCAGTTGATCCCTTTGAATCCATGCCAGCCTTTCAAAGGAGTTAAACAAATGTGAAAAGATAAGATCTAAGCCCCATTTACATCATCTCCTTTATTGCACTGTTGTTTCCATCTTTACCTCTAATTGTTCCCATTGTGACTTGGCAGGTGAAATCCAAATTTGCCTCCATGCTTTTGATGTTAAGTAGCCTGGCTAATTGTGCTCGCAACCAAGGCTAATCTAAAGATATGTGGCTGCTGAGTGTTAAACTACAGTAAGTGAGGAGAGTCCCACTATACCAGAAAGAAACTGGTTTTTAACTGGATGAGCAAAATATTAACAGAAACACAGTGGGGATGGTATAGATTGAGAAATTTGTGGCCATTACAACAAGCATTTATCAAGCACTGACACCTAATGAAATAAAGAGAACACATGAGTGAGGATCTACAGTAAAATCAACAAAAGGATTATTAGTACCTCATAAACCAAAGCAGTTCTATCAAGTTATTTGTTTGAGTTTTGGCAGAATAACATTTGTCCTAGTACAAGTGGGTGGCTTGTTATACTACGTTAGTGGAACGAAAATATTAACTGATTGTCCCAATTTTCATACAGGACATCTACAGATACATCTTTGTGTGAGAAACCCTCCTGTTTAAGTATTCAAATTTTCTGTGTTGTGAGATGACAAAAAGATTAAGAGATGGTATTTGCAAATAGAAATGACTGGAAATTTTCATATCTGGAATGCATTTTTTGCTCTTTTGCCCCCTTGATTATGTTCTTAGAAATTGGCTTTTCTGCAAATTATCAGAAAATTTGTCAAACTTGTTTCCCTGACTGGCGAAGATCAGCTTTAGTACTGCTTATGCACACAACATGTTTCTGCTTGCATGTGTTTATTTATTTCTTTTGGTTAATTTCTGAAAAGATGTTGGTGTGCCAATGTCAGGAGCACAACACTGTGCTAACGTTCGGTCATTATTTGACTAACAAGTGAAATTATTCATCTGTGCCTTGGTGGTAGAGTGGTAGGGTTGTCTCTCTCATTCAGAGGGTCAGAGGTTTGATCCTGCACCTGCAGTCACATACCAAAGAGTCCCTGAGCAACAAACTGAGCCCAAAACTGCACAGATTGAGCAGTGGTGTTCCTACCCTGCCACTAGGGGGAGCACAAGTAAGTGTCATAATTAGTGCAAGTCCCAAGCCTTGATAAAAGAGGGGGGGTTGTGTCAGGCAGTGCATGCAGAGTAAAACTGTGCCAAAACAACATGCAGAGTGTGAATCATAAATGAGTGTTTCACTGTGGCAACCCCTTTAAAAAACAAAAAGCAGAGGGAAGAAGATTTGACTTGTGCAAAAGTGCCTTTGTTCTGTGCTCTGTGCTTTTCATTTGTTTTGTTTTGTTTTGTAGTGTCCATGTGGGCTGGACACCCTCCCTATGCAAGATATAAACTACTGCTACAACTACTCCTCCTTCTCCAACACTTTACTATTAAAGACAACCACAGACAGAGAGAACAGTGTGTGAGAAGTCCATCAAGATGTTATTTCTTGCTAGAGAGAAGAGGAAAGGAGATGTTAGAATTTATAGTTCATGTTCATATGTTTTGCTAAAAATATTAATCAAATTTGCTTATTGAAATAATTTATTGGTGAACATATTTCAGAGGATTTAAAAGTTCATGAGAGGTAACAGAATGGAGAATGAATTGATGTACACAGTAAAAAGGAGGTTAATACAGAGTGGAGAACTTGCAGTCATGCAAAAACAGTAAGTTCATACAGAGTGTTCATGTGCTGAGACGAGACAGCGTAGGTGAAACTGGGGTATAAAGTTCAGATGTAGAGAAAATGTCAACTGTTACTATGCAGATTTGCAAGTGTGACTTGGTGGCAGATAATATTATTTGTGTGAGTGCGCGTGCATGTATTAACAACTCCTTATTAGGTAAACATCTACTTCTGCTCCACCACGAGAACGAGAACGACCAACGACCAACGATCTTCATATATAAAAGGGATCAGGGAGAGAAATTTGGGGTTCAGACTTCGTGAACTGACCCCAGCACTTGTGTGTTAGTCAGGGCTACGTAATTTGAACCCAGAGACTCTGTTAAACATTCTTGACCTATTGTAATAAATAAATTGAGCTTTAACTGAGAACTCGGACGTCTCTTCGTCGTTCCTTCCACCCATTAACGACCACGCGGGAAAATGTTGTAAGGTAATTAAGAAGCTAGGAGTCCATATAACTAATTATCAAGTAGCACCATCTTTGGGCACGGGAAATTGTTAGTACCTCTCAAGTGGGAAACCACCATTTTTCCTACAGAGAAGAGGGAAGAGAAGAGGAGGAGGATAAATTCTTTACCCTGCAGCCGTCATAAGCCTACTCCCTACAATGTTCACATGGCAGGTCCCTGAGGATGTTACTGACTCTTTTCTCATTACTATTACTTATGTCACCTTTTACTTCATGGCCACAAGCAGACACAAACAGACAGATACTCAAACCCCAAAGTACCTCATTAGTAACTTCTCATCAGCTACATCCAAGGTTAAAGGATCGTGTGGGATCCAAAACTTGCCACTTTCATATGAGACACAATCATAAACACACAACGTTTCAAGTCCACATAGAGCTGTGAGAAATAGACAATTAGATAGGAGACGGTGCAGAGCTAATTGGAGCAGCTTGGGGGAAGTTTTTGTGCTGGTCTGAAACAGATGGGTCTCTGTGTGGCTAGCAACGATAAAGGCAGTGTATGTGATGCAGAAACTTTAAGAGAAACGTGACAGTACTATATGCAAGGAACCTTCTTATCTGACCAAAATGACTACATATTATATATCAGCGGTTTTCAATAAACTTTGGTTTGCGCTGAAAACAGTACAGTAACATTTATATTATTCTGTTTATGTGCATTAGAGAGAGAGTGTGTGTATATGTGTGTATTTGTGAGACAGTGTGTGTGTGTATGATGGCTGTTTAGCAGTCCAGTTCTGCTTCAGGGTCACCATTGCTGCTGAAAGAGAATCTCATTATAGTGTTTACCTCTGTGATTATAGTAAACACATTCATCCTTTTAGTTCCACTCTATTTGACTCTGCTGATTATGCAAACTGTTTTTGCAGTGAATGTCCGCGTCCTCCTTCTTCTTTTCAGTTATTTTATAGTATAAGGTCTCACTGTTTGTACTGTTGGATTCAGTTTCATGTACTAAGAAATTCGTTTGAAACATACACTTTTTAAAGCCAAGGGGGAAAAGTCTCTCAAGAGTAGCATTTTCAAGTAAACTCATGCATTAAAATCTATAACGGTTGATTGAAACACAAAAGAAAAAAAAAGAGTCTCAAAAAAGAAGGGGCAGTTTTAAAAACTATATTTTGACAAATAAGAGCTAATCCTTCCGAAAACTCACTGCCTCCTCTCTAGGCCTTCAAGCAATCAAAGAAAGTCAGTCTAAAAACTAAAAATCAGATATGCAGAGTAGGTCAGCTATAAATATTTCACTACAGCTCTTAGAACAGAGGAATCACGTGACTGTACAACTGAAACCAGCTTTTCAAAAGACAACTCATCTTAGCATATTTGAGTCACAGGCTTGCCTACAGATGTTTATGCATGCAGTTCTTTTGGCTTAATGTTGTCTCACCAGTGTGGTAGTGCAAAAGCAGGTCCTGGCGATGGTCTCCTACTGTCATGGGGTTGAAATCCACCGTCACCTGCATACCTGCTCCTACATCCAGGGTGCCAGAAGAGGGCATCACTGTGAAAGGCCTAAAAGATAAAACAGAGCAGAATGTTTAAAGTTGGGACTAAAAAGCATGTTTGAGGGTCATGTTTTATGAAAACCAAAGTTGAAAAGCTTTCTAATAAACTAACCATTTTTAAATACAACAGACTGAAAAAACAGGTTTAAATAGTAATTTTAGTTAAAACTGGTGAAAGGTATAGTTTCACTCAGTGTAATGCTGTATTTCCTCAAGAGGTTGCTGAAGATATTTTTGTTGCCAAGTGGTTGTTCTGGGTTGATGCCTTACACCAGTTAATGAGCGTTTTCTTTTTTTTTCTTACATCTGTCTTTGGATGTAAATACTGGCCTTTGAGGTTAAATTGTTAAATTTCAAAATATACAATGAATGTAAAAAATGAGCTATGGTTTCTAGCCTCAAGCAAAATCAAGAACTATAGATCTGTACTCCCCCCGTGGGCTTTATACTTTAAGGTTGGAGGTTGCTGTTTGGTAATAAAGTGACTTTAAAAAACTCATGCAGTAGATCTAAGCCCATACTGTGGTGTCTCTCACCTCTGTGTGTGAAGTGTGAACTTCGCTTCACTGTTTCCTACGTTGCGTACAAGGTGTGTCCTCTGAGTGGAGCTTTTCACTGGACAGACAGGTAAATGGAATTCATCACGAAAGTCAAGAATGGCACGTGGCCCAACTGCTCGAACCGGGACCTCGAACCGCTCTCTCTCTGTCACACAAACAAAGCTGTGGTGATAGTCCTGTATGGAGGAAATGACAAATAAAAGTGTCCGTCACTCAAACTGTGTACAGTATATGTTGATGAGTTGTTTCTAGATTGTCCTGGATGAAGACACAAGCAGCAGCCCAGACTCATTCTAACTTTCAGTCATGGATAAAGGAAGATAAGCATGTGACCATATCTTTGCTACTAGCTGTTTAAGGAGTATTTTGACACAGGATTTTCTCAATCATGTGCAAACACCATTATGATTAAAACATCAGTTTTGGTTACTGATGGTTGATGTGTGTGTTGAACGATATTTATCATATATATTACATAAAGTGTATTTAAATTACTGATAGTATCTGTAATTTTACACCTAATCATGACACCAAAAACTGACAAAAGCACTTTCTTTTAGGAATTCATACATTAAGATTGACCCCTTGAGATGTATCATGTGGTTTTCAGGGGATTAAGAAACACAATCACATCCACAATATATGAACAAAATTGTAGGAAAGAAACCAAAAAAATAGAAGATGCAAATTAATAAACAACAATAAACACAAAAATTACAAAAGATACAATTACTATCTACGAATCAGGAATCTCATCAAGTCATAACCAAATTTCATAGCAATCATATTTTCTATATTTCTGTCTGTGAAATTAATCTGGTCAGGGGCATATCCAACTCACAGATTTCTACATTTTCACACACTCAAACACAATATTGAACAGTTTGGTGTGGTGACCACCCTTAACAAGGCAAGACTCATTGTACAGATAATATTACCTTTAATATTAAGTTGCCATATTTTGAGTTGACCTTTGCTCCTCATGTTTCAATTTCACCCAGTAAAAGAGTCAATAAAAGGAAGTGCTGGTAATTCAATGCTTGACCCATGACCCAAAACCATCTGACTCATCAGACTAAACCAATACCAAGCATGTGAATACAAGGTTCATCTGTTTGTATGTATAATATATCATTGATTTCAAATAATCCCAACAATCTTTCATATTTATTGTATAGTTATCCAGCGTTGTAATGCACTGCTTACCTTAAGTATTATCTCTCTACTTTCACATTCTTACCCACAGCCCTTGCTCTGTCTCTCCCCGTGTCTGATTACAGCTTCATCTAATCATCTGATCTTAATTCTACACCAGCCCCTTAAGTGCAGGTTACCTTGGTACTTCACTGTGCATTCTGAATCTAGCTTTCTCTGTGTGATTATTCAGTGGAGCAGTCAGACTCCCCTCTGTCCTCAGTACCTTGTTCTCCAGCGGAGTGAAGAAAACAGTAAAAGTAGCAGACAAGCCTGGTGCGACCTTGTTCCCTCCATCCTCCGGACCAACCACATGGAAAAACTCAGAGTCCTGCTGCTCCACCTTCACTTGTCTAGGAACCTTGGAAAAAAAAACAAAGTATTACACAAACTTAAGAAATAAGTGAACCCCACACAGCGAGAAACACAGTGAGGAACACACACAAGTGATGATTTATTCATTATTACTTGATGGTGTCTGTACAGCTTGCAGTGATAAATCTCCTACAATCCCTCCTGACCTTTTCCAATCATTCTGCTCCCTGTGCACACAACCCACTTCCAGTGACACGAACATACACACACGCAAACACAAGGCCTCACTCACTGATAAAAGTTTGTCTCTTCTTTTGTATCAAAGCTCAGCTAAATTGAAACATTGGTTCTGCATCCATTTTCTATCAGTATTTTCACACTTGACCATTACACACACACCTTGTCATTGTTGAGGAGCAGTAATGGTAACTTGTAGGTCTGTCCAGCAGTGAAGTTTTGGAAAATCAGCTCAGATGGGAAGGGCTGAAAGAGTGGTTGATCGGTATCTACCAAAGACAGCTGTAAAAAACACATGCAAGAACATGAACTTAAGTCATTACAAATACAGATTCTAGTAGGTGGTATTAATTAATAAGATCTCTCATGACCAGCTAACCGTAGAATCAATGTAGCAAAATTTCTTTAAGGCAGTGGCTCCCAACCTTATTTGTGCCGTGACCACATTATTACATCATGATTTTCTGATTTTTTTGAGCTGGAAAATTTTGAGTTTTCTTTCTTGAAAATGTATTTTTCTCATTTATTCATGTGGCCCTAAGACAACATCCTAGTGTCTTGGCTCTTCTTGGAGTTGTCTTTAAGAAGCCTGGCAGATGAAGAAATCTTTTCATTTGTTTTATTGTTTTTCCCTGCTGAGCTTGTGTTTATACAGGTTGAAGCAAAGAACTCAAGTAACGGTAACTGTGCGCTGCAGTCACATGGTCATCAACCAACTGCGCCAGCTCAGATCTACATGCTGCATTTGATTTGAACTACATTTATAGCTAAGAAACTGAAAGGCTAGAATACAGTTGTTTAAAATCATGTATGGTGTTTTAATTTTACAAGGGATATTACTTATTTCAATCATTTTTTTCATCATTTACTGGACATTTCAGGTGGCCCCACATGTGGTTCCAACCCCAAGGTTGAAAAACACTGCATGGTGGCTTTCTAGTCTGACTTTTTAAACCTGCTGAAAAAAAAACTTTCAGAGTGGCTACTCATCATTCTGAATGAAGAAAACATGAGCTATGGCAAAATAAGCAATGACACTATTTTGAAGACTGAAAGCGACCCCTTTGTGCAAGGATCATTGCTACTACTTGTCACTGCACTCAGGAGGTGAGTCCTTTTTACATTTGCATATTTGACGATCAAAAGAAAGGGTGGGCAGTGTGAGATGCAAAAATAAGTCCTCTTAATTGTGATGAGGCTGCATTTATTAATCCAAAACTTTTGATGGCGTTGTTGCTCTAAGCACCTTGTTAAATTGACTCTAAAAGTACAGGGCGCTCATTCACATTGGTTGCCCTCTGCCCATAAATTAGTGCCTGCTGACTAAGAAGAAGAAGCTTATAATATAAAGCATATAATATAAATTACCTTAGCAGGCATTACGTGCACTATATGCAGGTCTCAGCCACCCCTCTAATCATTCTTTATTTAGTTAAGTCATTTATTGAAATATGTGGCAAGGTTCATCCTTCACTGACCTAAATGTGCCTTAAGCTATAATTGTTACCGAAGCTAAAGTTTATCAATACATTTCAAGTTCTTAGATGGTACAGTGGCAATATTCTTAAAGATTTTCATGCAGCAGCATCATTTGCTAATCCTTGTTTATATGAATATAAGTGGATTGCAGATCCTAAGGCAGCAGACAGGTTGTCAAAACCACACGTACAGTGGACTCCCCTGGGTTTTCTCCTCATAAAGCTGAAACTAAACAGCTGAGGCTTGTCTACAGATGAAAGTTGTGATGGCAAATTCCTGCCAAACTTGTGTCTTTCTGTATGATAATGATTGTCACAGTTACAACGGTTGGTGAGATACTCCTGCAGTGCATGCTCGACACATTTCATCAGCCCTGTCACTACTTCTGGCTGTACTATTCTCTGCAACAATTGCTATCTTTATTTTTGTGGACTGTGAATGCATAGGAAGTTGTTGAGCTGCTAAGACACAATAACATTTGTTGGCATTTACTTTGTGGTGTGTCGACATGCTCATGTCAAGCAGTTCCAGGATTCGTGGCGGTTGCACCTCAGTAGTGTTCGCCAGGCGCTCATCTGTAGTCCATAACATCTCCTGGGTATAAACAGATGGAGTAACCTGCAAAAACACAGGGAGACGTGCATTCATGTTAACTGCACATATAGCCTGTTTCCCACTTCAGCAGTGATGAGGCACCACATCAAACAAAACTGTATCCACTGATGGAGAAATGGGAAAAAGATAATGAGCACAAGAGCTGTCAGCAGACTGTGGTCTAAAAGCTGTCAGCTATGACACAGATGCTCAGCCGCCAGCATCAAGAACATTTCCTTGAGCTGATTTCATGCGCTCAAAGATTATTAATACTCTCCCTTTCAGTGAGCCCTATCTGCAGCATTTTGTGGTTTATATCCTCTCCTCACAATCCTCTGGCACCTCTTTATCAGTGTACCAGAAACATCTAACTGCACTTAGCCTATTTCAAGTTTAGGTCAGGAAAGGATTTTGGCTTGAAAACTAAATGAATAAAGTAGAAGGGGGAGTTACTGTATATAAAATATTCAGTTCAGCTGCCAGTTATGTGTGTATTTAAAATAGACCCTGTTCCATTATTCAGAGACAACAAAGTTGCTCGAGTAAACATTATTCTTGGTAATGGCAAGCTGTGAGATGATGATGCTTTTCTTTACCTTGGTGTGACTTTCTCTAAAATGTAAACATGTTCAAACAAAAAAAATCCATTCTTCTCTACATCTTTTGCCAAGCAAATCAATAAGATTTTAAAGAGATTGAAAAAAAATGCACATGATTAAATTTGAAACATAAGGACATAACAGATTGTAAGAAAACAAATGTGACTTGCTGTGTTGGCATATACATAATCATATAAGCATGATATGATGCATGTATGAACACAACAAGTCACATTAACTTTAAACTCTAAGTTATGAGCTTTGTATTGCTGTCCTTTTGTTACAAATTTGATCCTGTGCATTTTTTCATCTCTTCAAGATTTTTTTTTTTCTGCCTGGCAACAGATAAAGATGAGAATACAATTTTTGTTTGAAGGTGTCATTAAAGTCTCTGATTTTATTATGAGTAACTTTAAGCATTGCAGATGTTACAGTGTTAACAGTTGTTTCTCTCATGCAATCAAAAGGTAAAAACTGTGAATGTGAAAACTGTTGAGGAAAGCCCTTTTAATATGAGTCTCATTTTGACCTGTAAAAGTCTAAGTACAGTAATAGCACTTCATGCTCTGGCCACCTACCTCATGTACAAACACAAACACTTTCCAGAAAATGTCTAAAATTGCTGAGCAGAGGTCATTGCAACAAAACACTGCAGTCACATATTGATTTTAGCTCCCTTGAAGAAGCCAAGGTAATTATTAGGACAATCTGTCATTTGAAGCAGCTTCTGTAAAAGCTTGGGACAATGTCCAGGACCTGGTGCAGGAAATATGGCCTCTGTTTATTCAGAGGAAACCTGGTTACAACATCTAATTAATTTCAACTTACTGGCAATTCTGTGTCACAAACTGCCATTGTATAACTTTATGTTTCCCCCAGGGAATAGCAGTGCATGATAATGTAAGTTTAAAAGTGTCCTTACCTTTTGTGGCTTGTCCTCCTTGAGAACAAGTTTAAAATTGTAAGGAAGAATCTCATTTTTCTTCAACCTCTTTTTTCTCAGGGGAAACTGAACGGCTGTCATTTTGGAATATGTTTGGGGAAACTGACCTGCAAAGAAAGAAAGAAAGATACTCTGAGATGACAGCTTGAAACAGCCAAGTGAAGACTCCATCATACTCTGAAAACATCACTGCTACAGACGCACTGTAAGTATACTTGACTTAACGTTAGATTAAGAATTATCTTTGAGCTAAATCTTCGGTGAAAATTCCTCATTTTTACAATAAACAGGCCAAATAACGTGTCATTAATTGTAAAACAGGTCTGTAAAACGAATAAAGGAGCTCAGAACAAACCACTATGAGCTACATTCACCTCAGAGTTAACAAACACGCCTCTAACGTCGCTTCACAATAAAGTTGTTAAAACCTGAAAGTCAAAACTGTTTTCATTACCCCTCCGTACGTGAATTACCGGTGTATTTACTGAAGTGTCTCTGAAATTCAGCGTTAAAGCACACACCCGGCAACTTCGTTTGTTGCACGTTGCCGAGGTAACGCTCAGACCGACCTCACAGGAAGCTGCTTGCTGATTGGCTTTTAACTGTTTCACACCAACGTCCAACAACCAAGCAGGTCGTAATGGTAATAACGGTTAAAATGGCATCGTGGCGCTGTTTATAACCTGTCAAAGCTTTGAAAAAGTGTCTAAATAAAGAAGAGCTCGAGTCACCTACTGAAAGAAGTAGAACGCCATGTAAACTTCAGGTGCTACACAGGATACAAACAAGCCGTGAACAAGTTTTAAGATACAACTGATAATACGTCGAGGCTGTCGTTGGTAATTCTTCTGCACACCTACTTTATGTTGCTACATTATACCTGTGCTGAGTTACTGTCCCTTCTCTTGTTTAAGCTTGTGCCAGTGTTGTTCCCATCTTTGAGGTAAACTTCGAGTTAGACGCTCGTAGCAGAGAGCACTGATTGGACGCCTCCAAACTCACACTTCCTGTTTTTTATGTTGTCCTTTTTATGAATGAAAGTCAGAAGGGGAGAGTGGGGAGAGACCATATGGGGGGGACTACCACAGACTGTATAATCAATGGACGCCATGATAGGCGGCTCAAACTGACGTCCCCACAAAAACTGCGCCCCCTGGCGACAGGCTGCAGTATAGGTCAAAACCTCTGTCTCCTAATGCATTCCAGGTGAGAGGAGGTAAAACTTTAAAAAACGAATACACCTCGTAGTAATGTTTCTCACATCCTTACGCTCTGGTGATATGAAGATATGTGGCTGCATTGTATTGAAGTCCTATTTTTTTCTGAGGGGTTTTTCGATAGATTTTAGACCTTATAAACCAGGTTTTCAGTTTTGTTTTACAATGATTGACAGCTGCTATTTGTGTATAGTTTTTATTGTGGATGAAGCTAAGGGACAGAGAGCCAAAAAGATTAGAATATGGAATGACCACATTTTTTTTTTTGTTTCGCTTGGTTCCACTCAGATTCTCTACCACACAGACTCTGGCTACACAATGGCAGCTCGTGCGATGGGGTTTTTTGGCTTCAAAATCATACATCAGTGAAAGGTGGAGCCACACGATCCATTTTATATACAGTCTATGAAGATGACCCAACCCCATTTTTTGTTATGTGACCATGAATTCTACAAGCACCCTCCTTTTTGCTGTCCCTGTGAATGAGGGAAGCATGTTGTGATCTTTTAAGTTTGATTTCTTGACAAAAAAAATTTTTTTTGCTTGTCAAAGTAGTTTTATAAAGATATTTTGAGTAGAAGCTAATTCATCTATGTAAAAATGTCATCATACATGTTGATGACTTGCCAGTATATCAAACCATGTGAACCATTAAGCTAAAAGTTAGCCCCAATTGCAAGACAAGGCCATTTTTTCCAAAATGAATGCTGCGGGGTAAAGTGGGCCAAATGCCCTTGGGGTAAATTGAGCCAGTTGTTCAACTGGTGTAAATCCTGTCCGATGATGTCAAGCACATGTTTCTGAGGCTGTCCTTCATTTTTGAACAGTGTTTCTAGGGATTCACAGTCACAGTAACCTTGACATCTAACAACTGCAACATGATACATGAGCCATTATGACGGTTATTGCTTTCTCAGTCTTTCTTATCACTGAGTAAACATATTGGACCAAAGCAAAGTGGCAGATGTTCAGGTTCAAACCAAACAAATAATGTTTGTACATCATTTGCACAGACTGGCTCTCTATGAGAGGATTCAACAATGTTAGTGTAACACATGTAACTCTCACTTTTAGTTAAAATTTAAGCTGTTTCCCCTTCATTTTAATCTATTACTTTGTTCTTTCACCCAGTCAAACTTTAAATCTTTCAGTTTATTGTTCTTATGACCTTTTGTGGTGTGGTTGATGTTACAAGCATACTTAAATCAGAATTGTCCAATAGTAACACCCAGTTTTGTCTCATGGCTTCCCATTTGAATATGGAGTTGTTAGTTATTGTGTATGAATGTTGGCCTAACTGAGAATCAAAACTCATGCCTCATTAATGTTCCTTACATTTAAGTACAGTTACAGACTTTTTTGTTTTGTTTTGTTTTGTTTTTGTCATTTGCAACACTATTGAACTAAACCTAGAGTTTCAGTCAGATTTGAAATGATGTTGAAATTTACACTGGAAGAAGTAGATTGAGCTCTTTACCCCCAAGCAGCTCAACTTAACCTCTGACTTGGACCAACCCTCCCCCTTAGACAGAGTAAGTTGAGCCACATGACAGCATTTTTTTTAAGTACTCACATTTTTGTTGTTTTTTGTCATAAATGCATTCTTCACATTTCTTGTATTTATATACTGATCAAAAAAAGAAAAGTGTGAAATTTGCATACAGATCATACACGTCCATTAAATATAGGTAGCTTGGTTACACTAAACGTTCTTCACATGTCAGGTTTTTATCTGACTCAACAACCATTGAAGTAGACCCAATCTTGCTTGTTGCCTAGTTGCCAACAAAAGTAAAAAGCAAGTTGACACTAAGTATTGGTATAAAGGTAATGTTTTTGTATAATCATTATTTTGGTTCAGTAGTTTCTTCACCTACAAAAGGTTTTCCTGAGTTTCACCAGCTGACAACTGCTTTCATGACAATACAGAATGTTAGTGAGTCCACTACATTTGTTAGAACAGTACTTAACTTACCAGTGTGATTAACACACAATTGAACATACCTATTGACAGTGAAGTCAAAGTATTATTCAGCTCTACTGTTTAAAGTCATATCAGACTTCACAATTTCATTCACATGAATTTCTTAACATCAGTATTTTTCCCGTCACACTTCATCTTGTTGATGAGTTAGACATCCAAGTAATACACATCACCTGTAGTTTAAACTAACAATTAAAAAGGCATGCTATTGAATGAAGGGTCCCAAATTATGTTAAAAGAATACACTTTTTCCTCCACAATATTCACCCACACTCCCACTCACAAAAGCCCCCTGCTAATTGAGCAGTGTGTGTGAGAACAAAGGGTCAGTATAAGTGCAGTGGGGCTACAAAATGGATCTGAAAGCTCAGTGAGCAAGGCAGGACAGGAATGTCTAAATTTAATCTACAGTTTTACAAATCCACTTATTTATCCCTCACTATGATTAAAGCATACACGTTTGCACTGGCACCTCATATAGAGAGGGGCTACTGCTCTTTTTTTAATCCAACCATTGTAGTACCACTGTTATCCTGTTTACTACTGATAGGTGTTTTCTCTAAACCAAAAGGTGATTTAATTTGAATCATAAAAGTCTATTTGTGGCTTCACGTTAAGATACAAACTTTTTCAGTGTGATACAACTTCCCCTTTGTGTTTAAAGCCCATAATTTAAAGAGCCGATCTTGCTTCACTGTACAACAGCAGTTGACAAACAAAAAGTAGGCCATAAAGTCTGTGAATGAGTCGATGGCGTGAAATTAAAGATTTACTACGCAGTACGAGTCTAGTTATCATAAACATTTATGAAGTGATCATCTGACGTTCTAGTTTATTGTTCTCTTCTGTCAGCAACAGCTGCTGGTACTTAGTTTTTGCTTTCTCTTCTCTGACTTTCAGTCTCTCCTTGTAACCCATTAGTCATCACATTGAATTGTTCTACAGCTTTTGTGTGTGAGAGTGTGTGCGTGTATGTGTGTGTTTCTCCCTGTGTTTGAGAGGAGGGGAGAGAAAGAGTGTCAGATGAGGCACAGAAAGACTTGTGAAGCATGCTGCAGAGTTGAATTCTGTGTAACTTTTAGGACACTTTAGTCCTTCCCAGCACAGTTCTCACAAACGCCTATCTTTTATCTCTCTAAATTTCATAAAAAAGTATCTCTCCTTTTCTCTTCTGCTTTCTTCATATTTTCCTAGCCTTGTGTCTGTCAGTGAACGGGTCAGTGAGCTGCCCAGTCTGGTAGAAAATTGGATTTGGGTGTTTTCAAAGGGACCGGGCAGTCAGCTTAGACCCCGCCCCCTTCGTACTTAACGCAGTGACGTTGGCACGCAGCAAATTCTGCGCCTCTCTGTCACTGAGGCAGACTCTCCATCAGCAGCTTAACCCCTGTGAACGGAGCGCAGCACCTGCTTAAACCCCCACCAGGACGTCTTATCAGCAGATCGATCCAGCTGGTCATCGGAAATGGCAGCTGAGACCTGCAGCCTCCGTCAGAGCAGGTAGGACTGGAAACTCTGAGTGTTGGTGGAGCAGAGAGTGAATGAGCCGCACGGTTGTCAAGGCTACCCTCTATACTAGCATCGGTGTATAAGGCGTAAAATGATTTGCTTTAATCCCCGACGCTTGCGTTGTCACTGGAAATATTATGTAATAAAATCCTCAGAAAAGGTGAGACAACAGTATCACGTGACCTCGTCTTTATTCCTATTACAAGAATGTTTATGTGCTTTCTCTCGGGATGACCCACACATGACGTCATTGTCCGCGCTACAGGTGGAGCGTGGTTGTATTTTGTTACAGCTGATAAAGATACCTATCTGAACACATGCCCTTGAATACTCACTACACTACAGCCTTGAGTTTCGCGCCCACTCAGAGCCCTGCAGGTTGTAACAACAGCAAAGACAGGTCAGACCCGCTCGTGTTTGACGGATGTTGTGCTGTGACGCCTTGAGGCCGCTTGCACTATGGTGTCAACCTGAATGTTTAGGTGCAGCTTCCAGCAGCACCCTGGACAGCTCCGGACCAAGGCGATCCTGCCTGAGGAGGGGGAGCTCACCAACTCATTTCCTGCTCATCTGGTTACCGTCTGCACTGTTACATAACATAGGTCAGATGTGATCTGCATGCTCAATTAAAAAAAAAAAAAAAAAAAGGGTTATAGCATTTCATTAATCACCCGTGATTTACAGGGAGGTGCTGAAAAAGGGGCAGGAGCTGTCGAAATATTGAAACAACTTTTGATAAACTTTAAAGTAGCTTTCCAACGTAAATAAATGATTATAATACCCAGGACAATGGGAACGTTTTGAAGTTTGAGGTTTGTTTTTTGAGTTTTTGGACATTTGTTATTCTAGCGTATTATTCTGTGTCAACATGTCAAAAGATTACTGAAGTTGTTGTAATCACACTTGAGTTGGCATTATCTAAACCATTTGTTTTAACTATATATTCTAAATCCAAATAAATCAGCAATGTGTGTCCACTTCACCTTAGCCCCCTCCAGAGGTTTAGTAAAGCTGCAGCTTTCAAGTTTTTTCAGAATGTTTTTGTAAAATTTGACCTAACAGTTAGAGAGAAGGGAACTCAAGCTGAGCTCCTGCTGTACTTGAAAAAATCACTGGACGATGACACAGGCTATCTGAGCTCCATGTCACAGACAGGTGGACCAGCTGTCTGAGTTTTATGGCATAGATAACTGAAGAGTTCAACTGAGGTGAAATGGTCATTATCTTAAACAGCTACCTTAAGAAGTTATATGAACTTGCAAATAAAACTTGAATATATGGAGAAAAAAAAAAAAAGTAAAATCACTGAAAAGTTTTATTGGCATGAAACAGATTAACTGCTTCAAACAACTACTTGGAGAAGTTCAGTTAAACAAATCAATCAAACTAAGACAAGGGTTCACACAAGACGTCTTATTCAGTCAAGATAATTTCTGTTAGCGTTAAAACAACATTTTTTTTTCACTTTACATGCAATTTTAAGACAGTCCTTTAAATCTTATTTTTGCATTGAAACAATGTAAAATTTAATTGTAACATACTGCAACATACTGTTACATTTAACAGTGTATATTCAACCTGGTGTGCACAACAAATCTTAAAGTTAGTTTTTTTAGTTGAGATAATTTCATATTGATGTCTTTGATGAGATTTAAGGTAGGTCTACTTATTTTCAGAGAAAAGCCTAATAAAAATGTGAAACTTTAGTAACTTGAAGTCACACTTGAATGTACAATGGTGATTTTAAGTTTCAAAAACGTACACGTGTTAAAATTTCATGAGTAAGTTTTCTGGATTTTTTGTCAATATTGACTTCAAGATTGCACAACTCCCATTAAACACACCCAACGGCTACAACAGTCCATAAACTGCACATACTGGAAAAGCTGACTTAACCCAACTTTGGGTTTGCATAGCAAGAGGCAGAGAGGAGGAGTTGAAGCTCTTTGCTTACAGCCATACTTGACCTTCATGTTAGAAAAATCAGCCTCTCCCTTCATTATGAAGAACTCTTAACTTTATCTTTAACATTCATGTTTGACAAAACATAGTTCTTAAGGAATAAACTTTGCGGAATTTATTTTTTTTATTCCAGGCAGTAAACATGTTGACTGTAAAGACAGCATTTTGAAAGTGGGAAGTGAGTGTTTTTTGGTCTGTTGAAGCCATCCCTTGAGTCGACATTTGCCTTTAAAGTTTCAGCACTTAGGGGTTGCAACTTGACATTTTTTAATTGGAAAAATTCATAGGAAAGTATCTCAAACGTTGGCAATAGCTCTGTGTAATTATCAGCAGGGTGGATTGAGATGAGCTGGGCCAGATTAAACTAAAAACTGGAGGTACTTGTTGAATGGGATGTGTTTGTTAGCTATTATCAGAACACCTGTTGCTGAAACATTTCTTTCTTGTCTCTCAGCCGGGGTTAGCAGTAAGGAACACATGCTCCTCTCCTCTCATCTGTTTATGGAGTTAGTTTACAGTCTCTTGTATAAAATAAAGCAAACACATTAAAGTGATATCACTTTATGGTAGAAAGGAGGTTTTCTTTTTTTATTGTTATATTGACCATTCCAGCTGATGTATTTATGAATCTCTGTCCTGGGTTTATGAGTTACTCAGGAGAAGCTGCAGTCAAGTTGAATGACCTGAATGTCTGTTGGTCATTTCGAAACCATGTGCTGACGCAGATTCCTTAACTCTGTCTAACCACTCATTCATGGAGCCATAGTAGTTAAAATTCTTACCTGTACATGATATTTTGTGTAAAGCTGCCATTGCCACCTGAAGTATAACAGTAAGAGCAACTTCTGCAACTGACAGGTTGGAAGTGGAAACTATACTACAAGTGTTGCACAGTTGTTTCCTCTTCACTTGTTGTTTTAATGCCTCATTAAGTTTCTCAAAATGCAAATGGGGGTTTTATTTCACCTCTTAGACATCCAATTAACTACTGAGAAGAAAGATTTCTGAACCTGTTTGGGATCTAGAAATAACGCCTTAGAGAGTTGGCATAAAAACTACTCTCATGCAGCCGTCATCTCATTTTGCAGCTCTAACTGTGGCTCAAAACCATCGGGGCCTGGCCTGCTGCAGATTGTCTCAGTGAAGTGCAGCCTGAGGTCTCAGTCTGTTTTATTAACAAAACTTGAGGCATGGAGAGAAAAGTAACAAGGTTATAGCTTTACAACCAGATTAATAATCAGAGTTACACAGCTACAGACTTGTTTAATGTCGTTCCTCCAGGCGTTTCCAATCAAATCAGCTTCCCTGGATAATAACTCTACAGGTACATTCAAAACGGCGTACTTAGAGCCTGTTCATGTGTTAGTCGATGTGCAGTTATCATTTTCTTTTATCTTTTAAATAACTTAACCCATACATTTCCATTATTTGTCATCCAGCTGATTTTTTATCTGATTGATGAAATGATTGATGGAGAGCTCTGTTTATTGTTATGGTGACAATGAATGGATTTATACTTCATCGGTACACATGGTTCCTTTATCTTGTCATCAGAATATTTTTAAAACTTAAAGACAGGGTATTATTCTTTTTTAGATCTTATACAGTCACCACTGTCCACTCTCTCATACACTGTTTAAAAAGACCCTGGTTTTCTCACACTGCTGTTTTAGAAACCTTTATTTCAGCCTCTGTCTGAAACAACTTGTTAAGTTCCTGTTTCTTTAAGGCCTCCCGCTCCACAAATCCCCTTCACTCTGATTGGCCAGCCCACTGGAGGCCTGTGGGGGGCAGGATTAGGGCAGACCTGGGTGTTTGAAGTCTGTCCCTCCATACCATCAACCAATTTGGAGATTCTTATGCAATGATAGATTCAGGGATTTCTACGATATATGATTATGTAGCAATTTGAAAATCTACACTCTTTCAGTATAAATACCCAGCATTGTAACTCTATGTTCCAAGTATGGGAAATCATAGTTTCTCCTTTTAAGATAAGTCCCACACCCTCCTTATTTTCTCAATGCAGAGCAGTGTCTTGTTAATGAGATGTTTGGTTTTTTTTGTATAGAGGATATCCTATTTTTGTTTAAGCTCTTGATCTATTGCTTTTCTTCACTTTTTAACTTGCCCAAAACTTCAACAAACCCATGCACAAAGTCTATTTTGTTCATGCTATAGTAAAGTTAAACCGAGCTGAATGTTTATTCGGTTGATGTGGTTTAGTTTATACTCCTGCTCCTTCTTGTCCATCAGCAAAGATCTTTCTTCCCTTGTTGATTAAAAAAGTTATAAATCTCTCTCTGTTTATCCAGATATAGTTATGAAGAGTATAAAGAGACAGCAGACTGGCTGCTGGATAACACAAAGCAGCGTCCCAAGATCGCCATCATCTGTGGTTCAGGTCTCGGGGATCTGGCAGAGCTGCTAGAAAACAAGACTGTGTTTCCATACAAGGATATCCCACGTTTTCCCACCAGCACTGGTAAGTCATCTATTATGAATTGCTTTGTGTTTGAAACTCATGTAAATGTTGGAAAATTATTCATAGGCATGTGAGTAGCTGCTAATGATGAATGTATATCATGCAGTGCAAGGCCATGCTGGTCAGCTGGTGTTTGGTGAGCTGCAGGGCCGTGAGTGTGTCTGCATGAAGGGGAGATTCCACTTTTATGAAGGCTACAACATACAGACGGTAAGCTCAGACAAAACGAGATCAAAAGTTTTCACCCAAGTGTTTGACCAGCATCAAGGTGCCAAGGTTGCCATACTAATATGCTCACCATGAAACTGGTGTCAGATATTCCTGCTAATCGTTGAACATAAAATCACTTAAATGAGAATAAAATGCAATAATAAATGAATAATAAATGAATAATAAATAATAAATAGTTCTAGTGTCCTTCGCAAATGGATGTCTTTGGTCTGTTCCAACACCCACCTTTTTTTTCTGCACAACAGCCAAGAGTATTAGATAAAACCGACCCAGGCTCAGGGATTAAATAGATTCATTTTTTGTTTTACATATTTAAAACATCAATGTGCCGAAAAGCATCTGCTTTAGAAAACATGGTCACCAGGCGCAAACTGGTCAAAAATCAGGCTGCCTCTGCTCACTGACTATGCCATATTGCTGTGATGTAGAGTTTGTTAAATATCAATCAATGCAGGGTAAATACATCTTACCTGGTGTAATTCATTTCTGCAGAAAAGTGCAACTTAGTTTGAAGAACAGCTCAACTAGAACTTTTTTACCAAGTAATGGGGATGGAAAATAAAGGGACCAAGAAAGGTGGGTTAAAGTAATGGGTTTGATTCAACATAACACTCATAAAAATTATTAAAACACCATTTGGCTCAAGTTATGATCCAGGAAACAGGAACATATGTTATCAGAGTCAATCCCTTTAACACAGATTGAGATATTTTATAGACAAGCTCTGTTCACATGATTTTAATGTTATCTTGGGACCTCTGATCATATGTATAGAAAGCAAAAGGAGTTTGTTTCTTTTTATTCTGAAAAAATTGACCATATCATGTCATGATATAGGTACAGGGTGTATCATGTTCTGGACACACAGATATCCTTTTGTAATATTAATCTTGACTGAATCCAGAGTGGATTAACTTGTCGTGTAAATTCAGGATCATTTTTAGTATCCACGGTATTTATAGTATGAAGACCTGTTCATTGGAAGAACAAGTTTAAGCCAGAAATCACAGGCTTTATTTGTCCTGTGTGAATAAGCCACACCATATACTAGTGAGGGGATCATTGAAAATTGTCTAGAGGTTCTCAGTTAATACTAATTTTGTGTTAACTTTGCTAAGGTGGAAAAAAAAGTGCCCCACAGAAACTTTGTGATAGAAATATTGTTGGGATAACTTGGTTGATACCCGAGTAAATGACATTACCTTTTAGTATAACATGACAAACCAATAAATGCTGGTGAAGAGAAAGGTAGTTAAAGTGAAAATATTCCTACTCTGTTACTTTGCAAGCAGCTTTCTTTCACTTTCTTTCCCAGGCTCATAACTTATTCCTCCGTTTCAAAACCTTGCTGATGTCAATGATAAACTGCGCTGGGCTCAAACTGTGAGTTTGTACTCTGACTTTGTCTTTCACTGAGAAAATCATTCACCACTTCCATTTCTTTGGGTCTATCATTAAAACCATGGAATTTAAAAACTCTGTTCTTCTCCTCACATGGACGATGATATGATTACAGCTGCTCTCAGAGTGTCATAACTTTTATCCCAACCCTGTAATATGATTTATGGTCTTATAATATCAAACTGTGTAACCTTGGTGTCTCCATTGCCCTTGGACTGGAGTGACAAACCCTGTCACCCATGTGTCACACCACACAGGCTGAACTTTTACTTTGTGTTGAGTGATCATCTGCTAAACTGTGATGAGATATTCTGTCATAGTGTGTCATGGACTTTGTCCTGTGGAGAAACACTACGCTGGTTTTATTACATTACCAGCTGCGATGCTCCATCTCCTCAGTAAACGATCCCTGTAATCCCCCATAATCATAAAAACACAGTTTTATACTCTTAGTTATACAAAGCTGCTTGCATTATGATACTTCAGTTTACACTTGAAATAGAACTGAGCTGCCTCGAAGTGAATAAACAAAGATCTGAATGAGACAAGTTGGAGGCATGTGCTCCAGGATATTTGTTGTAGAAGTGTACTTTTCTTTGAGCTTGTGCTGGACTCTGTCTTTTTGTCATCTTTTGAGGGTCTTACAGTGTTCTCTGTAGAGATAAAATGGGAGCAGATAAGACGAGATAATATGAGGTTTTTCATATCCTGACCTTTGATGTATGTGTTGGTTTGTCCTCTGTAAACTTTATTCTCTGCTTTCAGACACAATGACTGAAAACTCATGCAAACACATATGAACTGTATTGTTTGTGCCTACAAGCCAGTTTTAGCACTCAAACACACCAACATGATGGTTTTTATACAACAGGCCATGAGATGTTACAAGTAAATGTGTGCTGAGTAGGAACAAATTCATTCTAGATATAAAGATGTTATCATTATCATCTAATATGAGCATCATTAGCATTTATCTCAACCAGCAGACCACTGAACCTCTGGGACAGCTTCTCTAAGGGTTCTCTTTCTCTGACTTTGTTTTCCTCCTTTTACGAAGCAACACAAAGAATCAATACTGACCGCAAACTAGCTCAACAGGAAATACAACCTCCAAAATCTTAACAGTACAACTGAGCTGACTCACAATAAACAAGGACTAAACTTAAGATGCTGAACAGTTCAACTCAGGACAAAGTGTATAATTCCATGCAAACCTGTCAAACTGGCCAGTGTTGCCAAATGACGGCACTGACTTAATTAAGAAACCTAGTACTCTGAAGCAGTTTAATAATGGTTTAAAAACTCTTACACAGTCAGCTCCAGTAGTTAATGTAACAGCAGAAAAAGGTAAAAATCTGAGGCATCAGCATTGCAAAAGTTGGTTCAGAAGAACAGCTATTGTTTCAGACATGTGGTCTTCAGAAAAGAGGATATGTTTCTCATCTCATCCTGTGTTCACCTTTGTTCCCAGATGATCTCCATCCAGTTTCACTCATTTATAATGATCTGATTTAAATCAGAGCAATCAAAGAATGACAATGTCAGTCTCTAAACCAAAGCATGTTTGTCTCTCCAGGTGACATACCCAGTACGAGTCTTCTACCTGCTGGGTGTCGAGACCCTGATTGTGACGAATGCTGCAGGGGGTCTCAATGGCTGCTACAATGTAGGAGACATCATGCTCATTAAGGATCATGTCAATTTGCCAGGATTTGCAGGGCAGAATCCACTGTGTGGGCAAAATGATGACAGGTAAAAAAAAAAAAAAACATACTCAAAATATGAAACAAAACTGCAATATGTTTAAGTGTCATGTTTTTAAAAGTCTAATTTATTTGTTATTTATGTGTTTCCAGGTTTGGAGTGCGTTTCCCATGCATGTCAGATGCATATGACCGAGAGCTGAGGGCCCTGACCAAGCAGACAGCAGAGGAGCAAGGCTGCGACAGCTTTCTGCGGGAAGGAGTTTACTGCATGGTGGCTGGACCGTCGTATGAGACGATCGCAGAGTGCAAAGCCCTGCAGACGCTGGGGGCTGATGCTGTGGGTCAGTTCAGCTCCCTCATGCTCACTTAAAGGAAGACTCGTGTCCTGGGAAAATCTCTCAGCATGATGCTTACTAGTGATAGGAAAGTGCATATGAGGACATGGTGAAGATAGAACACAAGGATGCACTGTGAGACAATCAAGCTTTGAAAACAACAGCTGTGATCCCCTTAAAATGAAACTCTGAACATTAGAAGAGGCAGGATTTACCTTGATTTCTTTAATCAGATTTCTCAAAACACAAAGAGATTTTTTCGGGCTAAGTAGTCATTCTTGAAGTGACATTAATCCTCATAAGCATCATCACTTTACCCGCTCAAAACTGATAAACAGAGGATGCAGAAAAGTTCTATAATCAAGTGAACTATGAGAGGAGAAACTCATGGTCTGTTTTAAAACATATTCTGTATTACAGCTTAAAGAGTGTGGCCGACAGGGCAGATAGAGGCTGGCTATGGTAGAATAACTACAACCACAGAGCTTAGGTGTAAATATCATGAGTGGATTCCCTAACCCAAATGAAACAACAGTATAAAAACAACTTCAGCCAAAGCGGTAGTGATTATAGCAATGATGTTACAAGTTGTGACATTTGCTTCAGTTATGTTTAAAGTCGTGAAAAGCAAAGCTCCAAGAAAGACGGAGGGCTGAATGAGGAAAGAAATGTTAACATAATTATCCATGTAAAGGTCTCCTCTGCCACTGAAAAAAAAAGAAAAAAAAAAAAGAATCATTTTGTATGAATCACTGCAGAAAAATGTCTTTCTTCACAGTGAATTGAAATGTCCAGTTTGATGTAAATTTTTCCTTTGAGGAGGCTGATACTGGATAAATATCAGATTTTCAAATCTACCAATCAGTTAGTCAATCAAGGGGCCATTACATAGACTTTGCTCTTCAAGATTTATCTACCATTTATCCTGTTCAGGGTTGCGGGTAGTTGGAGCCTATCTCACCTGTCTTTGGGTGAGAGCTGGGGTACATCTTGGACTGGTTGCCAGTTAATCGCAGGGCTGACATACAGAGACAGACAACCTTTCACACACACTCACACCTGCCAGCAAATTTAGAGTCCTCAGTTAACCTTAACTCCAAACAGAAAAGCCCACCTTGTGCAAACCAGGATTCAAACTGGTGACCTTCCTGTGTGAGATAGCAGCATCAACCGATGAGCCACCATACAGCCCAATTTAAGTTGAGTTGTCAGTTTTCACACTTCTGTTATATAATGTTCTCCTGAGTCTCGACAGGAGCTCTGTTGAACTAAATCCTGATGACGTTAGCAGTGATTGAAGAATAAGATTTGATTATAGGAGCCTGTGAGAGAGCTTTAAAGACACAGCTTTGAGTCTGGTAGGGGATATCTAATAAAAGTCACTTTTAAATTGCATAGTGGGAAATGTAGGATTGAATTATAGGTATGAATCATTGTCCAACTAGAAAATGATAAAATGATTGTGCATTAGACAGAACGATGGGCCCACTGATGCTTTAAGAGAGAGAGAGAGAGAGAGAGAGAGAGAGAGAGAGAGAGCTTTTTCCCTGTCTTTAACTACACCTGAAAACACCCTCCCTTCTCTGTTCAGGTATGAGCACCGTTCCTGAGGTGGTGGTGGCTCGTCACTGCGGCCTGAGTGTCCTGGGTCTCTCGCTCATCACCAACAAGGTGGTGACGGATTATGACAGCACTGAGAGGGCAAACCATGAGGAAGTTTTGAAGGCTACTGAGGAGCGCAAACATGACCTCCAGAGGCTCGTCACCCACCTCATCACCAAGATCTAGCATCCAAATGCTGAATGGCGCTTTAAATTGATTGTTAGATTTGAACAAAAGGTACTCAGCGTGTGCACACAGTAGGAGAATAATCAGGTTCATGTGGATTAGTTTTAATCATTGACTGCATGGGTGAAGTTGTGAGGTTTAGGATATGGTGTCAACATGATGTCTGTTAGAGCCTTAATATTCACTGCTCTTGCTGGGTTAAATATTGGTAAATATGTCCAGTTACTCAAGTGGTGCTCAGAGATACATTTTCACAATACTTCTACAAACCAGTTTTCTTTATTTCATTTTCCTCTTAGTCTCGGGCTTGCGGTAATAAGGGGAAATACCAAACCTCCTGAACTGGAGAGCAGATTCACCAGCCTCTTTGGTTGCAAGCGTAAATATGCTGTTTTAATAGACCACAGCACACATCACTGTTGCCTTTCGTTGAAGTGGCGAAGCACATAAAACTAAGACCTTTTTTGCAGCTTTTTTAAGCTCTATAAAATAATATAACTTGTAGAAGACTATTTTTACGCAACTTAATGAACTACATACAGACACATAAGACCTCAGTGAGGTATGATTGTGTTGTAAAGGCATCCTGTTCTTGTGAATGTGCTTTAGATCAAATGTTTTTAATTTTCCTCAGCTTTGAAATTTTATCGTGAAGATTTATGTCATCTCTTGCAACCCTTTATTCATCTACATCTTGTTTTGTCTTTAGTGGGACAATAGCACAAAACAATCATCATCTTTGAATGCATCATGTTTGACTTCATGATGTGCTTAGCAAACACTTTGCACTTTTGGCTCCTCCTGTTGACACAAGTCTGAAAAAGGCAGCCCATTGTCCAGACAATAATCAATCGGCAATCAGTAAATTTCTTTGACTAAGAAGGATCAGTAGGACCCAACTGGTCATTACTCTTCCTTTGTTTTGTGATGACTTTTGATAACCAGTGTTCAATATAGATATTTATTTTGGCTACACATCAAGTAATTATATTTACAATCAGCAATAGAAATGATCAGAGTTGCATATTTTTAATATATATAGAATATTATTTTATCCATGTAATGTACCTACTTGTGTTTGAAAAAAATGTCAAAATGCATCAAGTAATATCCAAATTCTTATTGTAGCTTTATGGACAAAGGAAACTAAACCTAGCTTCCTATTTAGCAAACTTATACTTAAATAGTTTCTGTTTATGAAAGTATGTTTGTCCTAGAAAGTGCTTTTATGTAGAGAAATCTAAAGTATCACAGTAAAAAGCACAATATAATCTATTATAAATACACAAAGCTAAAGGCTGATTAAGACAAGCAGTGGTGATGTATGAAGGCTTTTCTGCGGTGGATTGCACAGATCAGTTTTATTTGTACAACAAGAGACCACAGCACTGTAATATCAAGGAGAGAGCTGTATTACCCAGGCCTGCAGTTTTCAATCTTCCCTGCGCTGATTTGGACCCTCCTGCCAGGTTCCTTTGACCGACTCATTCATTAGAGCTGGAAAGGCCAAAGAAATCCTGGATCAGCAGGTCCACCTCTTAGACCATTTATATCAGGCTTATCATCAAGATGCTAATGGAAGTCTTAAAGGGGAATTACACTCAGGGTAAAAACTGCCATCATCAAAATGCAGAAACGTGAGAGCTGCTGTTTTCATAACGAACAGGGAGCTTGTTTAAGATGATTCATAAAAGATGCTCTTGGATTTGCACAACTTCAAATTTTGCATCAGGTTTTACATGTTGTTGTTTTTTATTTGACTAGATCTAAACAGTGTTATATGCTCCACTGTATCATTATACTTGAAATGTACAAGTTTCTACATTAGTTTCTCATTTGTTTACCTCTTTTATTCCATCTCTGTCTTTTATAATCAGTTGCTTTATAGTATCAATAAAAACTCTGGCTACATAAAAATGGTGTTTCATGATGTGAAAAGTTTGAAAATGTTTGTGTACTTGTGAAGGACGGAATACACTGAATATCCCTGAATCAGACAGAGAACATAAAATAGTCTCGTCTGCTTGTGATGACACCTGGAAAAAGTTAGATGAAGTGAAGACTCCCCCTCTTCGTTCCCCTTCCAAAACAAACATTTGCACCTCATCAACACACCACCCCTCCTCTCAGCCTGTATCTTCACATCCAGCCACACGTTAATCCTTCACTTTAAACACAGCTCAGATGAGGACGCTGTGAGATGGAGAGGAAGTGGAAATGGCTGTTCCATGCTCTGCTCCTTTCTGTTACATAATTCATCCCCTTAAGACATGTGGGGGTGCAGCCCACTGTGGAGCTGAAATATTAATACAAATGAAGCAGGCAGCGTGCTAACACAAACACCTCTACTCAGCTGGGCTGTATTTACACTGAAGCCTCACAGCTTAGCTTTGCAGGGAAAAGTGAGACGTCTGCTGCAAAGTTGCACATGTAGAATGCAAATTGCAGGCTCTCTGCTTTGAATGAGGGGGGAGAGCTGTGGACAGGATGCACAGATAAAGACAGACGATACGAGTGAGTCAAGAGAATAAGAGAGGAGAATGAAGTGTGTTTGAGCAGGCAGTCCCTGCAGGCTGGCGACAGGCCTCATCTGTAATGTAATGTTGATCTATCTATTGTCGCCGTGCCAACTGAGCCCAGAGCCTGCTATCGATTACTATAGGGTGAAAAGAGAAGCTGAGGAAATAGAGTGGGACAGCTCTGCTGAGTTTACACTCTTTAAACACTGTCACACATCCTCACACACTCAGTCTCTCTGTCACACACACAAGCTGCTTTCATGCACTGTCATGTTTCCGAGCCCACACATTCGATGAGATCGCAGTGCTCCTCTCACTGAATGTGACTTTTACAAGCATAAGAAATAGCGTTAGTGAGGGGATGTCTCTGCTGACTTTCACACACCGCCTCCCAACAGGAGTCGGCTGCCAGCAGCATGTCAGCACTGTACCAGCGTGCAGGCTGGATCTGGAAAATTACTGCCCCACCTCTGAGGACACTTGACAGGTCAAGTTCAACAATGCGTTTGAGGGCGTGGCAGTTGCCAAATTGGTGTACGTGGATCATCTTTATTATTTAGGGTAACCTTGATTCGTTTGGACTGACAGCACAAGACGTTAACTCAAGATCTGACATGCATCACACAGGATTCAATACATGGCAGTCAAATGTTTGCCACTCGCTTTGTCTTTGCAGAAACATCTAATTTCCATGAGCTTCAAAAGGGTTCATTGATGGACGGTAGATCACTTTCTGTTGCAGAGTGAGACTATAGGATGAACCTGTGTATAGTGATACCAGCTCTGCATGGATGGACAGACTGCTGTTTCCAAGGATATACCACAAAATCATCCCCACCCAAAACCACAAATTATCATACACATTAAAGTGCTCTTCTGGGTTGATGAAATACATATATTTGTATTTTAGAAGGAACTAAGCTATCTTTATCCTGCTACTTCCAGCCTAAACTTGGCTGATTGCTTCCCGCTACTTCAACCATTTTTTGCTCACTTACATCAACAAAGGCTTGATTTTCTTACCTGACTAAAACTGTCACCTGTCAAAGTTTTAGTTACTATTAGCTCCCAGAGAAGTTGGTGAAATAAACAGAAGAAACGGGTGTGAGATCATGATCCATCAGTGTTGTGTTTACACTTTCTCTCCTTCCTCATACAGGTTATGGTTATGGTGACATTTTAGAACAGGGGTCTTCAATGTTTTTCAAACTAAGGACCCCCAAAACTATTAACAGAGATGGAGCATCAGATCATTGTGTTGGTATGATTATAGACATACAGTTGTGCTCACAAGTTTACATACCCTGGCAGTTTGTGATTTCATGGCCATTTTTCAGAGGTTGTGAATAATGACACAAAATCTTCTCTTTCACTCATGGTTAATGGTTGGGTGAAGACATTTATTAACAAAAAACTGTGTTCACTCTTTTTAGATCCTGATAGCAACAGAAACTGAAAGTACCAGAATGATCCTGATCGAAAGTTTAAATCAGCTGTGAATACTGTGTATTGCCCTCTTTAACACCAATGACAGCTTGAAGTCTTTCGTGGTCGTTATGGATGAGGGTCTTTATTCTCTCAGATTGTAAAGCTGCCCATTCTTCTTGGTAAAAAGCCTCCAGCTCCTGTAAATTATTGGGCTTCCTCGCATGAACTGCAGGTCCTCAGAGTGACTCAATGAAATTGAGGTCAGGAGACTGAGATGGCCACTCCAGAACCTTCACTATATTCTGCTGTTGCCAATGGAAGATTGACTTGGCCTTGTGTTGCTGTATAAACATACCATGTCAGCTGATACCAATATCAACACTGTCTGTCAAATATATGACAAGCAAGCATACAAGCTGTTCAGACTGCCACTTTTACTTTAAACGCAAATGCGGAAACAAAAGTGATGGCTCATTTGTGACACCCACCATGCATAAACAAACTTATCAGATGTTTGAAAGTGTATATTTTTAAATTGTCTAATCAACCAAAAGAGTCATGAACCTCCTGTAGTACCTTCACAAACCCCCACAGGGCCACGGACCCCCTGTTGAAGACCTCTGCTTTGGATGTCAGTAGAGACTGTTCATATCATCAGTTCTACCTCACTACATATACATTTGACATGTTGTGGCCAAAAAGGCCTCGTGGTGATGATATCATTTGTGACAGCATTAACTGTTATCATCATAAAGGGGTTATAAATCATTCCTAAATTCCTCTCAGCAGAAGCACATATGACAGTCAATTGAAAAATATGAGTAATATCTTTGTCAAAAAAGCTGTGTCTTCGCTGAACTTATCCAACTGCTGTAACAAGCTTCTGGGGATACTTGCCCTCTTGCTCATTACAGCCTTATTACTTCATCCTGAATATTATCACCTCTGCGGTAAATGAGTTCAAGAAATATACACATACTTTTTTCTATCCTCATTCTCCTAATAGGATCTGTGGCTTTGCCTGCCCCTCTTCACAGTAGACTGGCCATTAATGAAAAAGACCCTCACCACCACCCCTTCTTTTTTTCCTGAATTTACATTTATTATGTGGGCTAATCACTGCAGGCTTGAGGCAGTGTGGGAAATGTGATTAGTGTGTGAGTTCTAATTAAGTCTGTGAAGCCTCACACACTGGCAGACAGGCTGCGGGAGCTGCACGCTAAGATACACATACAGATGTAAGAGAATAGAACACACACACACACACACATAATCACACACATGCATGCATGATGGTGCATAGAATAAAACACACACACACACAAACACACAGGGGATCTTTTTTAATGCATGAGAACTCAACATCAAAACAATATGCCCACTATCTGCATCTTTTCAATCTTTCTTTTGCACACAGCCTACTGTAGACACACACACACACACACACACACACACACACACACACACACACACACACAACAGTCTGTCCACTGCAGTGCTCAAGACGTCCTATCACACAACTATATCAAGCCAGAAAGCGCGCGTACACACACACATGCTCATGCACGCACACACACGCACGCGCGCACGCTCTCAGTGAGACAGGGACGCTGACTCAGATGGAAGTAGTTGGTGACAGTGCGCCCCCAGCGGTGATGCGGCGCTGCTGCCGCTCCTGCGCCGGGGTTAAAAAGCGGCGGGCGGCGCACCGGGACCACAGTGTGGGGTGTATTTGAAGAAGAGACACAGAAAAGTTAGAAGCGGATTCTTTTTCTGATCTGCAGCAGCATCCGTCGAGAGCATCATGGCAAATAAACAACAGCAGCCTCCTCACCTGCACCTGGCCGAGGTCACCGCGTCTCAGTTCCTCGATATTTGGAAACATTTTGACGCAGACGGTAAGACACTTTTATCTTCTCTAAAGTTAGTGCAAAATGAATGAGAACTGTATCATAGCCTGCAACAGCTTTCAAAAAGCAGCTGATCGGTGGAAGCTGTTTAATCTCCACAGAGATGCAGTGAGAAATATTAAAAGGTTTCCTGAGGGAGGAGGAAAACTGTTATCTGACTGAAAAACAGCAATTTATCCGACCCAAATATTAATGTACGTGATCTAATGGGGAGAGCTAATAGAAAACTCTTCTGATTTATTAATTTTGTTTTAAAAGCATATTAAAGTGCAGTTTCACGTCATAGTAGTACTCAACTAAGTCATTTGACAGATGAATAAAGCAGCAAGTTGGGACGTTTCACCCTTTCCAGTTTTAGTCAGGAATAAACCTTTATCTGTTTTTTCTGGTCTTGATAAAGTTGATTGTCTGGATCCTTCATAGATACAGTACACGCCCAACGTCATCACGTGGCTCAATCTTACCTGATTGTGAATTAATTTGTATGATTTCAGATGTTATTTCTGATAGTTTTTTTTTTTTCGTTTTTAAATAATGCTTGAGTAGATTGACTTTCAGTGGATGCAGTCTTCTACTGACATATTACCTCAAAAACATCCTGCTTGTTTCCTGAAGTACAACCTGGTGTTATAATTTAACAGTCACAGGATTTAAACTCACTCCAAGTGTAATTTTGTAATCCAATCATCTCTTTGTGAATGGCTTCATGGGGATAGAGTCACCTCCAACCACTGGCTGTTTTAATGTTAGTTAAGTAATTGGCTCTAACTGATCTTCCTTGTATTGATTTTCATTTCCACTTAAAGACGTATTTGGAAGTCCTATCAATAAGTGCCTCCTGTGAAGAGTGCTTCCTGTGCAGTGGATAAAGTCGGGTGTAAAGATAGATTACTGCTATATCAATGGACTTTCTGCCAGCCTGAAATTGTATTGTATGTTTTAATTTATTCAGAGCCCCTCCTCTTTGCTGCACACACACACTCACACTCTTTAATTCCTCCTGAAGTTCTCAGACCTAATTGGTGTCTCTCCTTCTGGCGTAGATCCTCCGTTCATCTTGCCAGTTTCTCTCTCTCTCCGCATACACCTCTTTGAGTGTGTGTGTGTGTGTGCATGTGTGTGAGACTGTGACTAACGGGTTAAAAAAATTCATGAGCCATGTCAGTGCTGTCAAAAAAAAGCCTCATAAGTCTAATTATTATGTAAATGTTCTTACTTTCAAGTAACCTAAAGGTCTGCAGACTCCGCTGTGGATTAATGACATTCTGTGACCTGATAAAACGCTGATGAAACTGTTTTCAAACGCTCTGGAGGGACTCAAAAGTCCACAGTGGTCAATCTTGAAAAGGAGGGACATTTTCATTTTGCTTCACACTGACTCAGACTGTGTGGTCTCCTGGCTGTTGGTGGTCATTTCAAACAGAAAGCTCTTAGCCTTACATGTTCCATGTTTACTGTTTTGAGCAGAAAAATACCCGCTGACATTGCTATGTGGTGCGTCCACTTGTTATATACACACACTCCTGGGGATTCATTGTTAGGTGAGGTGTTTTTTGACGCCTGTGCACGCTGAAAGGTTCTCCGCAGGGAAATCAAGGTGGCATGAAGAGTTGGGTGGGGTGGATTGTAGTGGTTCAGCAGCTGAGCTCCTCCACCAGTCACTGTGCGGATAAAGATGTCACATAAAGGTGTTAGTGTTTCTTCTCTTCAGGTCTGCGTTGGGCATATCAATCAAAGTCCTACCTCACAGGTGTTTCACTCCTGCTGCAGAGGATTTTTACATATTGTGATTTGCAATAAGCCACTTTGCAAATCAAATACAAACCAACATGCATCAACAGATTTAGCTGCAGCAGCACTTGATTCCTGCACTCATTACTGAGAGTGTCTTCTGGCGGCGCAGAAAGAAAGGGGAGATAATTTGTTTTCTCAGATTGAGTAAACATCTCTGAGTTGCAGATAAAAATACTCGAGAGGGGAGATGCACCCAGAGATGATGAAACCACATATATTCCCCTGTTGGCCCAGGATCAAGTCTCATCTGGATTGCGCCCTCTCTCAGCTCCACCGCTCTGTGTCCCTCTCATCTCTCTGCTGTGTCTGTCAGGCCTTTTCAATGCTATCACTTCAAAGCTTAAAAAAGGAAGCAACTGCAGTGTCTTTTGCTAATTATAGAGCTGTCAATTATTTTTATTAACCTGGATATGGAAATTCACAGTTTGAAGCATTATCCAGCCTCTGAATTAAACCAGCTGTGATCTCAACGCAAAATATTTGAATAGACAGGGCTGCATTCTGGTTTGAAAGGCAAATGCACTTTATATAGGATTTAAATATGCACTTGGGTGGTACAGCTGCCCGCTTGAGAGTTTTCTTGTGTTGGGGTTGAATTTTAAAATCAGAACTCGTAGAAGAGCGAAACGTTTTACCCACATCCCTTGGGACTGCAATGACGCACTTTCCCAAAGAGTGTGTATTTGGGCCAAAAGTGTTTTTTTGAACCTTTTATCTTCGCTGGTTGGTGTATGCTTTTAGTGCATGTACAGGAACGCTACAGAGTATGAAACAAAGGATGGAGGCGAGGTCTCATTATGACATTTAAGGCGAGCAATGTGACATTTAGACGGGATGGTCTTGAGGTGAGCCATTGATTGTGTGAAGCTGGGATTCTTCATCATCTGGTCACTGATGCAGCCTCCCAGCATGGACACTCTTGATTGGCTGCAGCAACAATTCTGTTTAAGTTATGGAAAATCAAAACAAATAAAGTGTACTGTTGCAACCTGATAACCCTGCATTACCAAACATCATATTTGATTCATGAGTTTCAAAGACCTCTATCTCATCAACATGATAAATTGTTTCTTTGAAATACAAAAAAGAACATAAACCTTTGAGGATTGTCATATCACTGCACTCAGCTGAAGTTGTGTTTTGCCCCATTTCAAAATGACTGCCCTCATGAAATCATCCACTCACATATTTTAAGGAAAATCAATGCTTGATTTCCAAGAAGTTGAAGAATAACATCAAAATAGTTACTCATATTTAAAATAAGTGTTTTCCACATCAAATAAATGCATATGTAATGAAAAACTTTACTAAAATAGTTTGCAAAACTGCCCAGTGTTTCAAATGTGATACAAGAAATATATCATAAATTAAGTGATAAAGCAATATTTTTTCATGGATTTTGTTAAAAGAGTTAATAAACATCTCTGTTCCAAAAGATTGGAGATTTATGACTTTTTTTTTTGATGGGCCATGCATTACAGGGATAAGCATCTTGAATACAAGTACTCAAAGTGTGTTCCAGAAACAGATGTTCACTCACGCATACCAAGTATGATGTAAGGATTAATTGATGCATGTATTGAGTGTATGAAATTGCCCATACCTAATGTATTCATAAGTCTCTTTTTGTTGTTGTTCCATGCCATCCTGCTCGTACTTCATCACATCTTACTCTGTTTAATTACCAGCTGACTATTTCTCTCCTGAGAGCTGAATGTCAATAAGACCCACTGGAGGGAGGCTCAATGGCAGCAAGTCATTTAACTGTCCAGCTCCTTGAAACAGCAGAGATGTTATTCATGAGTTTTGATAACATCAATGAGGAAGGCGTAAATGCCCACACACATGCTGAAGAATTTCCATGGGAAGAACAAAGAGACAGAGATATTCAGGACGGATAAGGAGAGGAGGGTGGCAGAGAGAGAAAGCGAGTTCGAGGTGGAGGAGAGGAAGTGGATGGCATGATAATCTTTGTTGGTGTGTAATGAGGCAGCTCTGTCTTCTGGGGTTTTATTGAAGTAGGTAGTTACATCGTTTGGAGCCATCTGTCCGGCCGTTCGGCGTGCTTGTTGATAGAATATTGGCACGGGTTCACACGGTACCCGGGTGAAGCGGGCATACATTTTTCCTCAGAATAGGTTCTGTCAGGGCAACAAAACACCAAGCATACGGAAAAATAAGATGAGAAGGAAACAACCTCATTGTCCCTGAGTTAAATTTGTCCTCAAGGACTACAGAAAAAATGTGATGTACATGAACTCATGATAGGCACCATCTGACAGCAGGGACACTTCAGCTGTCAGAGTGATTGAAAGCATGCAGGGAAACAAGGTTAAGACTTTTTTTTTGAAAGAGATTGCTCATAGAAAAATGTTGTCCCTCATAAGTCCATTAAATCACAGTAGAAACCATCACGTTACATGGTTCCTTTATTGATCCTCCTTGTATAGCACACTGCCTGCTGAAGACATCATTGATCTCCCTGTGGAATAAAGAAGCTGCGTGTGTATCATCACCTTTCATATCCTAGGAGTGCAATTTTCCATAAATAGATTCTCATAGTGTACGAGCGGTCTTTTTGGAGTGATCAGTTTGCATGGTGTCAGTCAATAGCCGAAACTATTGAGCCAGAGGGGAAGAGGAAGAGAGTTACTGGCAAAAGGCTCATGTTTGGATCAATATCAGGGCAAAACAGAGCTCTCCTTGGATCTGTTTGACCATATGTGTCCTGATGGTGTTTTCACATGTCAGCACTTTTCATGGTGTGTCATGATAACATCTCATTATGTTGTTTCTGTCCCTCAGGTAATGGCTACATTGAGGGAAAGGAGCTGGAGAACTTCTTCAGGGAGTTGGAGATGGCCCGACGAGGAGCAGGGGTAGTGAGTTCAGGAACAAGACTTACAGAAAAGATACTTGAGCTTCAGGTTTTTTTGAGTAACATCTTTTATAATGTTTCCTAGGACCCTTCAAACCCCACATTCAGAGAAAATATGAAGGATTTCATGCAGAAGTTTGACAAGAACAAAGATGGGCGAATTGAGATGTCAGAGGTAAGGACTATCTCCAAGTTCATTTCTTTGTAATCCTAGCATTACCTCTAACTAAAGAGTTCAACATTTTTGGACATTCAGTACTACATTTTTCCAGATTGTAAGATAAGAGTAGTATCACTCTGGATGCTACTAGCCAGCAGCTAGCCAGAAAACGAAGTAGGTAACGCTTAACTCATGCATTTTCAGGGCTTAGCCACCTTCCAAAGAGCACACTTCCATTTTTTAAGGTTAGCATAAAAACAGAGAGAAATTACTTGTTAAAAAACGTCAACCATAGAGGTGAAAATATAACATGTTTTGATACGAATAAATATGAAGATAACATTGTCTCCAATGAAAGAGTTAAACATTTTTGGACATTTAGTACTATGTTTCTCCAGAGCAAGATAAGAAGAGTAGTATCACTCTGGGTGCTACGAGCTAGCAGCTTGCTAGCTTAGTGACACATTAGTAATTGAAAGGGTGAAAAACCTAGAGAGCAACACTTAACTTTTACCTTTTTAGAGCTTGTTCCCCTTCCAAAGAGCACACTTCCATTTTTTTTAGCATAGCATAAATACAGAGGAAAAACTAAGAGCTAAAAAGCCAACCACAAAGGTGAGGATAAAACAGATTTAGTGATAACCACTAACCAGTCATGTAGTTTTCTTCATTTTAAAATATCTGAGAAGTTAGCTTAGCTGCACTGTGAGCTTTAGCCCCTGAGTGACGCTAAATTTGAATTTTAACTCTGAGTAACCAGTCTCTTTTCTGGGCTAAACTGACCTATTGGGAGCTGGATGCTTTGTAAGGAACACATCAAAGTGTTTTCAGTCTTCTATAACTAAAGGAAATACATGCACACACCAAACAGGCTCTTAAATAAATAAATGTGAGGCAGTAGACCAAGTGTGGCTGAATTTTACTATATTATTGTTTTTCATCAGGGCCGTTTTACTCCAATCAGACCTGTGACAGCAGTTGTTGTTTTTTTTACTCGCAGCACACAAAGTGATTTTGAAACGTGCCTTTGATCCAAGAATAACTACAGAAAATCTTTGAGCTCTCTTCTTCACAAAAAAAGAGGGTGAGAAAAAGTTGTAGGGAAAAAGAAGTTTGGATTATTTAGAGCACCAGAGGCATCCAGCAGCAGTGAGAGGCCTGGTCAATACTCCAATCGATGCATAAATACAGTCTTTATGAAAGTCTCCGTAGAGTGTCAGTTTGGGGTACTGACTTCCCCTGATTGAACCATTTTCAGAGTGTGATTTTAAAAAGAGAAAGAAAGAGAGATTCTGTTATATCAATAATCCCCTGCCAGGGTGGAAAAGCTGGAAATTATAACTACATTGCGGACAAAAGCTCTGCCGGGACATAAGAAAACAGCATTTGAAAAAAATATATATATATTTGACTCCAGCTCAGGCTGGCCTCTGAGGTTATAGCTCTTTATTATTTATGTCTGTACAAAAAGCTCACTGGTCTCCACCTCTTTACTCCGATCATATCAGCGCCACCATCTTCTCTACTCACCATCTTCCCATTTTCTTGTCATTTCTCTCTTCAGCTGGCCCAGATTCTCCCCACCGAAGAGAACTTTTTGCTCTGCTTCAGACAGTTTGTCAGCTCCAGTGCTGAGTTTATGGCGGTAAGACTGTTTTTTTAAGTGTGTGTGAATGGACTGGTACACTCTTGAGAGAGTTGATTCCTCTTTTAAGAAGTTTGGCTTTTTATCAGATCTGTTGGATCCTTTTTGAACAAAGCTTTGAATACAATTGATCTGGGAGATAACAACGTGCAGATCAATCCTGACAACAATTTTTTACAATGATAAGTTTTCTGTTGCGCTGGACTTTTTTTTTTGTGTGTGTGTGTGAGTGTGTGTTATGGAAAGGAACCCTCAGACTCACCTCTCATTCATCTGTTTCTGATGTTGAAATCAAAAGACCTCATTTCGTTGTATAGAGCTGGCTTAGCAAAGAGGATGAACATTGGGTGAGTTACAGAAGATAGAAGAAAGGAAAAATAGATTAAGCACGATGCAGAAATGTATAGGGTCAGTAATGTGTCAATGTGTGGTACGCTTCTGGGCAGAGAGTAGGAGTTGTTATGGGTGGTGATCAGCCAATCATAGCACGCCCAGTGTGCAAGTGACTTTGTGTGTTGCTGATAGCGATTGGGAGAAGCTAGCTTTAGTGGCTACGATAGCATCCGTAACAGAGAAAGAATGATGCTATAATTGCAGCGTATCTCACACTTGCAGAAAGTCAGGTGAATGGCTCTTGAGTTTCTCTCACACGATGCTGCAGGTGCAGGGTTAGTTTTTTTTTCTATGGTGTGTTTACAAAGCTGTGACCGTTAGCCATGCTATTAGCTACGGTCAGAGGCAGTGAGCATGCGCAGCAGCTGGCTCTGAGCCACAGAGGAGGAGCCCAGCTTGGATGTTGTGTGTGAACAAATGAGCGAAGCCTATCGAAAAATTCCTGTATACCCTGCCTTTAATTTAACTAGGTAGAGGCTTGTTGAGATTAAAATTGTCTTCTCTAAATGTGTCTTGGCAAAGAAAGGCAGCGGCACGGTTACAGATTTACAACAACCACAAATACAAATATCACACTCAACACAACAAGATCACATAACAACTACCTCCAGGATTCAAAGCATCATGAAGTAGATAAGACAAAACATCTGCACACAGATGCATCTGCTTCCAGATCATTCAAGATCTGCTTAGAAGTGTTGGATGAGCACAGTCCACTAAGTTTTCAGTCTTTCTGTTGAAGGAGTAGCAAACTGGAAAGCTTATCTCCCAAGTTCAGTCCTTCTCCTGACCTTGTAATTTTGGTATTTGTTCTCCTACTAGGCATTGAGAAACAACTGATATAATGAATGCAGAAGTTTGTCTTCATTTATTTTGCAGTAATGAGAACAGTGTCTTCACAAAGACATATTTTCAATGCATGGATTTTTTTAAACAAAAAAAATCCTCCAACAAATCATGAGCTTTATAATACCAGCAAGAAGAGTAAAAGATGTCAGAGTAAGTCATTTTTAGCATGCCCTGTAGGAGGCAGAATATGAATGCTGCACATACACAGGTACTTTGACAGTGTGGCCCTGACTATGAGGGCGGAACGACTCCTGGACGCTGACGTGATGATTGATTTCTTAGTGAAACTTTGCCTTTCAGAGACATGGGCAGCACATAAGTGTCAGATTTGGATGCAGAAATTATATCAAATCAAGCTGCACATTAGTGTACTTAATTTTTTATGCTTGATTGAGAGCTGCACAGGTAGCACCACTCACCTATAAAATTGTACAAAATCCTGAATAATAATGATAGAAAAAGAAAAATACCAATAAAAATTACAGAGCACTTTTCAAAATACAAAACTCCTCACCGTTGTCTACACCTAATGTTTTGTAATATTAAACCATATGATTATTGGGCTGTGACAGTAAGAAGAGCTTATTTATCATTGTGAATGTTAAAATAACAAAACAAAAGTCAGGTAAACATTTCAAGATACTTCACAGAAAGAAAAGTGTATTTTCCAACAAAAGCCATCTCCAAAGAAAATCAGAGCTGCTTTGAGTTATGACTAAATAATAGATGATGGTGGGAGTGACAAAAAGCCTTCGGTGGTGTGAGATGTATGCTGAAAGGTACGAGGAATGGAAATCATTTCTACCACAAAATATCTTGAGCAGATAAGAAAATGGCAGATTTTATGTAAGATGTTCTGCGATGAGAGAATGGAGCCAATTAGAAACCAATTACATGTGGGGAAGAGTCTGTCCTTGTCTCTGGTGTCAGATTAAGAAGGAATAATGAAATGAGAGAAGAGGGTGACGGAGGAAGAAGGTGTGCAGAGAGAAGGATACAAAGGGCAAACAAGAGAGAGCGGGAACAGGGAGGGCGTAAATGAAATGTCGATGGGAAGTTGAGAGCCAGAGTTGGAGAACAGAGAGCTAGAGAGGAGGAGGATTAATCAGTCTTTGTTGAAGGGAGCAGGGAGGAGGAGGAAGTGGGCGGGGAGGTTCTTTAAGGGTTAGAAAGAGGAAGCAGAACCTTCTATTTTCAGAGTCATATATAATGGATAACACCACTGTAGCTCCTCTCTGCAGTGCCCAGAGGAGAGGAGGAGGAGGACGAGGAGGAACACAGAAAAGGAGAAGGAGAAGGGGGAAGACCATCCATCTTTGATAAGGAGTCCGTCTTTGGACAGGGACGGCTGCTAGATTAAAACATTCATTAAAATGGCTTTCTCCCCCTTCTTCGTTTCCCTCTCTATCTCCCATCGCCCTCTGTTCTGTAAGCGAGTGGATGGGATTGTATTGAAAACTGTGTGATTACACACTGATGGTCTAGGCTTGTGTGGTCACCCCCTTCGGAACGATTTCTGCTCAGGCCCAGAGAAAAATCAAACTCTTGGCACTGTTAAAGAGCGAGCTGGGGTTCGATCAGAGAGGATTTATGAAGGGGGAGAAATTTAAATCACTCTGAGGTACAGTGTCTTTGTGCTTTGTGCAAAAAACTGCTTTCAATTCAATAACCCCTTTGTCCTGTTGATTTCACAGGCATGGAGGCGGTATGACACAGACCGCAGCGGCTACATCGAAGCAAATGAGTTGAAGGTATGTTGATAAAAACCATTAAAAAACAGAGCTATAATCTAACTTTTCTGATTTTTTCAGTCACATTTTAGCACAAAAGCTGAAAACAATGAGCACAACTCAAAAATGTTTATATGCATTTCATTCACCCATCTGCATACTTTGTCCAACTTACTTTCTTCTTCTTTTTCTTTTCCCATTATGCACCAACACATGTACTCTCACAGAGCAGCCATCCTAAACCACAATGATCAGAGAGTTGATACTTAGCAGGAACCAAAGTCCCTGTCTGTTTTTGATGCCTCCTTTTTTGTTTCAACTACAATCATACTCTGTATTATTTATGCTTTTCTTTTTGTTCCCTTCATGTATTTATCAATCTTTTCTTTTTTACATGTCAGAGGACACAGACAAACTGTCTGACCTGTATGCTTTCTAGGCATTTCCTTGTGCATCAATAAAAAGCAAGCAACACAAGTGACAAAACAATGCTCTACATTTTTTTGTGTATACACTAGATCATCCTGATCCTAAGACTAAGGTTGTGTCTGAGGGAAACAACATTTCAGAGGGAGAGCTTTTAGTGCAGACTGTATGAAACAGACAGAATATCAGTGACATCTTCCAGTCACCATGCTGAAAAAGCTGACTTTTGATCAGCCTGGAGTCACACAGAGAGGTGGAAATGCAGCAGACCTGAAGCCTCTATTAACACAACTATGCTGCTCCTACGCTCTTAACCACGCCCCCTGATCACACAAATCAATGCAATTTTTCTTGGTCTGAATACCTTCAGCATAAGTTATTGAATCATTTTCAGAAATCATCCCTTGAGACCAAAGCAGATTTTTTTTTCAGGCCCAAAAAAATATTTTGTTGTTTTCTTTAGAAAGTCACATCTCTTTTTGGCTCTCTTTCCCCGAAGTATCTTACTACTCCTAAAACTATTCATTTTAAAACATTGCTTAAACCCAGTTTTAACGTCTGATAACTAATGAAAAAACAACTTCTCAGAAAAAAGGGACTTGAACACAGTTCAGCCAAATGACATCCTCATATCACCTCAGCGTGAGGATGTAAGAAACATTTCCATGAAGTATATAACTTTTTTTAAGTTTCACCACCTCTCATCTGGAGTATTAGGAGACAGATTTTTTTCTATTCTAAAGTCAGTCACCAGGGGGAACAGTTTTTGTGATGACCTCACATTGAGCTGAGTGTCAGTGCATCCATGCTTTTTACAGTCATCACTGGTTTGTAATGTGGTCACTTTCAGAGCTGCAGTTTTCTTCAACTCTGGATTAGCTTGTGGGCTCTTGCTGAAACACAAAAAGTTATACAACAGTGTTTTAACTGTGGACTTAATTAAAAGGTGGAATCAGCGGGTGATAAGTTCAGCAAAACTTAAAGACTGAGAACAGTTCGGGAAAATATCTGCTCCAGGAATATCTGTATATGACTTCTCGCTGTCCCAAATCAGCACCTTGTTGTAAAACCATGGCTTATTTTTAAAGTTTGTGTCTCAGGCACAAAATACTCCGCTACCAGTGAGGTCTAGAGTATATGCAAGTATTTCACTTTGAATAAAAAAAGACTCCACCTCTCTGCCTTTAGCTGTGCTTCTTGGCATATGCTGCAAAATTGGCATATTAGTCAGCAAAACTACTATTTGCATAACAGTAAAGAAGCAAATTTCAGGACCTGCGGCTCATTGGCAGAGCAGGCTATTTCTAAGTCAAAAGTCTGGTGGCTCAATCCCCAGCTCTTTCAAGACACTAAACTATGAGTTACTGTTTAAAAGAGCAGCCATTAATACCTGAGATGTGAATGTGACATGTAGTGTGAAGGGTCAGAGATGAAAAAAGGTCGGTATAAGTGCAGCCTTCAACCTTTTCCTTTCTCTGAGGAACGAGAAACATCTGTAAAAAGTGCAGTGTATGGGAATGAGCTTCACTTGGCAGAACAGACTTTGTAGAAATAAGGCTTCATTATATCAGAGTTTCACCTCCCTGTCTTTTCATGAAAACTCCCGAGCTGGCGAGGAATTCTTTTAGGAGCTCAAAGTACCTCATTTTCATCCGTCATCTTCTCTGACATGGTTTGAGCTGCAGTAATAGCCCATCGCAGTTAAAAAGACTTCTTCTGCTGCTGTGATTTTTTCTTTTTCACTGTTTTACCTGAATTTTATGAACAGTCCAGACTAGCTCAAAGGTGCCATATTATACTTTTGAAAACAGTTAAAAGTGATTTGATGCAGAAGTCTGATGTCCCAAAGTCATGAATGTGGTGTGACGAAAGTCCCTCTTTTTCACCACAATTCTCAGTGAACCGTTTCAGGGTCTGCATTTGCATATTCAAATGATTTAGAACTCATTTGAATATGCCAATGAGTTCTAACTTGTTGCTAACGGTGACCATGACAGCTACCAAGCAGGCTATCTCTACATTTACTAGTAAAACAACACTGATTATAACAAAACCTAACTCTTCTAGGCTGATTGGGTTACGGACAGTCGGCAGCAAACCCTGCTCTGTACTGTCTCTCATTGCTAAGGCAATCCGGTGTGAAATGGCTGGCATATACATATAGCTGTTTGGATGGTCTTATGGGTACGTTTCCATTAAAATTAAATTTCAACCCCCACGTCTTCAATTCTTCAGACGTGGGGGTTGAAAAAAGACTCCTTTGCTAGTTCAAACCACCAATGATGGAGCAACTTATATGCCACGCTCTTAATCCAGACATTTTGTTTGTTTTGTTCCTCGGGGGAAATGGCGGGAGGCGAAGGCAGAGCAACTGTCAAACGTAGTTGTGTCACTTAGTTCTGGTGTGTGTCCAGCGATGACATCGATACCGGCTTGATTTCAAAACAGCTTGTAGAGAGATTTTCAGAAAAAGGGATCTAGTTAAGAGAGGAGAGGACATGGACTGTATAAAACATGGACGTAGTCTCCGTGACGTCACCCGTCTGTTACTGCAGCTCCGTTTTGAAGCAAAACGGCGGGCGCGGCCATATTAGAATTGGGACGAGTCACAAGTGCCCAAACTCACAGCTATTTGGCGCCCATCAGTTACGTGATTTGAGCTGTGGCTCTGATTGGGAGAGCTCTCGATCCTAATATCTTCCAAACGGCCGAGTTAGAAACACCCCCCCCCCATCACAGTGTGTGCCGTAAGTGAAATAAGCGATACAGACGGGAGACAGAGTTTGTACCAGGCTTTAAATACGCTAATTTTGGAAACTACTTACAAGTACATTTTCATATTGAGTCAGTAACAAACAAAGCAAAATTTGTGCTTCGTAGCAAATTACCAAGTGTTAGATGTTTTGTTCAGGCGAGGATTCAGACACAGAATGTTATTTACTATAACACATCAATGAATCACTATCATTATGTCAGATCTCGCTGAATAGCCTCCTGGGACATGTTCCACACAGGTGAGCTGAAAACTTATGGGGTCAGTGGTTGCAGGGCATGTTCTGATAACGCTGCCTGAGTTGTTGTATCCTCACATATCTTGCAGTTGAGCAGGTCCATAAGTTGCACAGCTGAGATCTTCAGAGAACATCAGAAAAATGCAGATAAGATAGGGCAGGCAGCAGCCACATGCCTTAGCTGTGGATTGGAAAGTATGCAGAATAAATCCTCTGAGGTTTGGTTCAGTTGATGTGAAAATAGATTCAGGGTACTGGAGTTTGGAAACCCTCTTTTTGAGTTTCTCTAGACTTTTACTGCACTGAATTACTGTTTTAATAAACTTTTCTACAGCACTGATGGCTACACTAAAATTTTACCCAACAGACTTCACTCATCAAACAAGGCAGGCATCCATTACAGTAACAGACACTACCACAAAGTTTATATTTCTAATACATACTGTTTATTAGAGTAGTGTGATATTTCTCCATCATTTCCTCTTTTTTTTCTGTCTTGTCAAATCTATATGCAACTCATTTTTACAGCTCCTCCCTCAAATTTATTGCTGTGAAAATGTTCCCTCCCCTCTAATAACAGCCAACTCTGCCATATCTGTATTTTTAACAAGAAAGATTTCTTTATTTTGTATACAGTCCGTCATCATTCTTTCACCTCAGCTACATCATGTTCCCGGAACAAAACATCAGACTCTTTGAACGCTGTGATCTGCTCTTTAAATGTATGCCATACCTCTGATTTGTGTATTTCTATCCGTCCTCAGGGCTTTCTGTCAGACCTGCTCCAGAAGGCTAACAGACACTACGATGACCAGAAGCTTCAGGAGTACACACAGACCATTGTGAGACTCTCACACACTAACAACTGCTCAGAATAACAATAATACACTTCTTTGTTAAGACCCACCATATGGGCAGTGCCAGTGGAACTTGTCATAATTAGTTTTTCTGTTTGAATGTTATTCTTAGGGCTTTTTACGCCTAAATTTAGAGAGGACAAGACAGGAAATGTGGAAAATTGGGACATGATTTGTGGGATATGTAGCACCAGACTTTTACCATTCCATGTCAAAAGTCTACTGAAGAGGAAACAAATGATGCTCTATTCTGGCTTTACTCTCCTTTTTGAATGACATAAACAAAATGATAATAATTCTTGAGACTCCCAATGTCTCCTACAGAGTGATACATTTACTGGCAGCTATATTGTTCATATCCTGTCATTTGTTTGTTTACAGCCCAGATGTGTTTACTCAAACATCTGCCTGTGCCTGAAGGGTTGACCTGACCTTAATTTCTTAAGCATTTCTTTAATGTGCTCACACTTTGCCCCTATTGTAACCCTGTGCTTTATTACACATCAGAGCATACACCATTACACCACATGTAAAATCCAGCAAGATGATTTTGTTGAGATTTTTGAGCTGCTGCTTAAAACATTTGTCATGTTGGTCAGAATTTAACCCCACTGATAAACACTGACTCCAAATAAATACTTTATTTTCCAAGATGCAGATATCTTTGAGAGATATGATGCGTGAAACAGAGGCAGAAAGCATGAAGTATTTGGCGTTGAAAGATTGACCCCTGAGACCCGAGCTTTTGTTTGGTGTGAATGTTAAAATGCAGTGATTTCAGCATTTGCTGAAGGGAAATGCTCCCCCCCCCCAGTTCCCCTTGCTATTTGTGACAAGTAGGACTTCATAAGTATTTTTGTGTTATTATGCACAACCACACTGTTTTATTCCACTGAATTGGGTGTAAAGTTGTGATATCACCAATATATGACATGGTTAGAGTCGCTTAATGTGGCAAACAGATCATAGTCAAAAAAAAAAAAAAAAAAAAAAAGTATCACAAGTCGGAGAGGCAGAAATGTAATGTCCATATATGTGGATACAGGGTCTTAAAAGGTTAAAGGAATATTATTGAAGGCGGTCCTCTTTTGTCTGCATCTGTGAACAGCATATGAATCTGTAAATTAATTTGCACCACTATTAGCCCAGCTCCAATGATAATCATTGCAACATTATGCTCCATTGAACTCAGTGGTTTTATACAAATTATATTTGCAATGACATTTTGAAAAATAAGAAAGGCATCTACAGTCTTTTCTTTGGGAGAGACGCTGTAGATGAGAATGTTTTGTGTGCAGTCAGGAAGAAGCTTTTGAGATTTTTTTTTTTTTTTGTCTGCGATGATTCACCGTGAACAAAACTGTCTGAAAAGGTTTGAGAAAGTTTTGTGGACCGGTCTTCTCTTCAGCATATACAGCTATATACTGTTAGAAACTTTGTGGCCATCCATTTTATTTCCCACTCATGAAATTCATGGTACTGCATCTGCCTTTATCTCGACAGCGTACATCTATAAAAAGCTTGTCTTCACTTCTTCTCGTCTGTCCCTCCCTATCTCTGCTCTGCTTCTACTTTACAGCTCAGGATGTTTGATCTGAATGGAGATGGGAAGCTGGGTCTGTCAGAGATGGCAAGGTAATGTGCAATTTTACTCGCCTCTGTTCATTATATAAATGCTGGAGCACGTTGCCTGCTGATGTTCTTTCAATGGATTTGAATAATTTAACACCTATTGTGTCCACTAATGAAGTCCTTTTCTGCCACAGGCTTCTTCCTGTGCAGGAGAATTTCTTACTCAAGTTCCAGGTAGGAACCAAACAGGGTGCACAAAGGATGCGTACAAAGCAAAATATTTGAATGCAGGGTTGGATGTAGCCGCTGTTTTGAATGCTGAATGCTGATAAACTAAACTTTTCTGATTGAGTTCTGCAGTTTTAATATCTCTACCGCAGCCTGGTGATTAACAGCCTCACCTTTTTGTTTCTGCAGGGTGTCAAGTTGGACGCTGAGCAGTTCAATGCCATCTTCACATACTATGACAAGGTAGGGGGCGTTTGGGTCAAGTTGGACATTAATAATGTCTCTCTGTCCTTTACAAAAGCTCATTGATGTCTGGCCTTACTTCAGGGCAAGTTTCTCATCTTCAGCTTTCATTAAAAATAGTTTGACAAAGTTCTCCTGTTGAAAGCTACAAAAATGCTGTGGGGGAAATCTCATTAAGCGTAATGACGCTATTATTTTCATCTCAGGTGCGGTATAACTTTTTTTTTTTTTTTTTTTTTTTACCAAGCTAGATATAAGTTTTGCTGAGGCACATAGAAAGACACTAACTAGAAGAGACATAGGCCAGACCCCTTTGTGTCTGTGCAGTAGTTTCCTGTATCTGAAAGCTAGTATGCTAATGTAGTAAAAAGGACTAAAGGCAAGAAAGTGCAGTGAGCAGTGAGGCTATGAAATAAAAAATACATCACGACAAAGCTTTGAAAATTAGGCGAGACTCTTTGTAAACTCTGTCTGGATGACTCAGCAGTGTTTGTTCTGGAGTCTCCCCTTCCTTCAAATCATGAATATACAAATTTCTTGTTTTGTATCTGGGGCACTCCTGAACTACCTAGGGAAATGAGCGAGGCTTGGCACACCTGTCCCTTTGTAAACAGCACAGGATGGCTGAGCACTGGTTCAGTTAATGGCCATATTTTCCACATTACGAACAGATTGGCAGAGAGCAGTGTAATAGGAGAGGAAAGAGAAGCAGAAATGAGTTGTGATCACCTGCTGACTTCCTTTTCTCCCTTTAATGATATCTTTCAGGCTTTTCTCAGGCAGATATAAGAAGGCTGACTCAATATTTGATAGAAATAAATGACTTTGCCTGGCACGGCACCAGGGCTTATGTGAGCTCAGCTTTTAGCTCAGTGCTAATTTGCTCAATGTTCTGAAATATTTATATAGTTGTACAAACATTTGTATTGATATTTTCATCTCTTCTGCTCTCTCTGGCTGCTTTTATAAGTCATGCTTGAGTAGAAAACATATTTCTTCAGAATCTGTAAAGTTTAAACTGAAGATAGTTAGGAGGAGTTTTCATTGAGAGAAAACTGTTCTGGCGTGGAGGTTCATTTGACTTTTATCTTGGAGTAAACAGAGGTTGTGTCTCAAATTGTTCATTTCTGTAAGTTTATTTAAATAAAAATTACTGTGAATTTACTGAAACAGTGCACAAAATCTTACATAGTAGTGTTGTCCTAAATCAAGTACTGCTGCTTCACACTTTCTGGAAATCACATTTGTATTTCACAACAGTTCACAAGTGTTCTTCTGTTCTACACGGACTGCAACCATCAACCATCATTTGATCTGGTCCTGTCACTTCACGTTGCCATATTGGCGACGTGTGCATCAGCTGATAGATCCAAGTGCACTGCTTTTTTCTATACTGTCAGTGTGAATGCACTTATACACTCAAAATAGGAAGTGTCAGTGCAGAAGTACGAGGTTTGGGACTCAGCAAAACTTTGTGTTCAATCACAAATTATCCTCCTCTCATTTGAACTCGACATCCCCGTTTAAGGGTTTAATTGTGTCGTCATTTTGTCACGAGCTCAGCCCCAGCAGCTGAAACACAGGAAGCTGCCATCACTGGTGCTGAGAGATTTCGAGAAGCGTTAAGTGTGGCAGGTCAGCTGAACACTGAGATGACTCCCGGTGCCAAAGCCTCAAACTGTGCAGGGCTTGGAAAACCTCTAAAATTAAAGGCTCATGAAGCTTAGAGTAACCAATTTGTACCGTTGCTCCAATAAGCTCTGCAGAGTTACTTTTCTCACCCTTTAAGTAAAAACATAGATTTCATACTTGGTCCCCAACATCCCGGGTGCTTCAGCTTGACAGGAAACAGCATCTCTCAGAGTATCAAAAATAGGACTGGCAAGCATCAGCTATGAAGTCATCTTGAGACTGAGCCTTGATGAACAGATCATGGTTTTGCACCATGAGCCAAGGGAAAACTTCCGACGATTCGGAGCCTTTTTTGGCCCCGGACTCTAAACACTGCTGAGACTTTTCTCATTAATTAGCAAAGTGGCTCCATATTGACTACAGCCAACCCTGTTTATGAAATTGTGAATGGGAGATCTTTTTTAGACCATCAGTCATGAATGGCCATTTGGCTGGTACGTTCATGACAGCTGCCATTAATTATTGAACGAAGTCAAGCAGCCGAGCAGAACTAAAATCTGAAAGCTTAATCTAAACATAGCTGCTGCTGCACTGTTTAGAAAAAACGCAGGGCTTTCACAATCAGAAAGTACAGGCACTATACTCCGATTAATAATGGTGATCTGTGGCATAAATGACTGTAGATTAATCAGTTCAAGAAGTTTTCTTGCTTTGTCTTCACTTTAATCCTGTGTTGATGCTCGGGATGTAAATACCATCTGTGTCTCTTTCTGTAAACTTCTTTTAGGATGGTAACGGCTACATCGATGAGCAGGAGTTGGACGCACTGCTACGAGACCTCTACCAGAAAAACAAGATGGTGAGATAGTTGTTAAACAGAGGAAAAACTGAGCTGGACTGTGAGGCAGAATGGAATTTGTCAAAGCTACATGTGTTGCTGTAAGAAAACACACCGCAATGGGTGTAAAGAACAAATGCGTGATAAGCAAATCTGATTACTTCAATTCTTAGCACACTAATGTCACTAAAATTACTCCCAAATGTTTGCATACAACTACAAACTAGCCCTGGATAGTTTTGGCAGTAATACAGAATATTAAAAATGAAAAATGAAAATTTAGAAGTTTAAGTGTCATTCATATTTGTTTACATTTTGTAAAAAGATAAGTGCTCCAAAGCCTTCGGTGGCAGAGGCTGAACTTAAATGAAACAGTAGTTAAATGAACTTTGTAATCTCAAATCTAGTAACAGAAGCACAAGAACTAAAGATTATTTCAGTCCCTGGATATGAAGTACATTTATTCTGGGCTTTCTGGGACATATATATGTGCTGTGGGGCATTCTCGTCTTCAAATTTACTCTTATGGTCAGAATTTATTCACATACTCTAAGACATCCTCCCCCCTTGGCTACCTAAACCACGACCTCAACAACCATCTAACGCTGTACTTTCAAGACTGATTCATCCTTATAATCCATTCCCCTGTATACAGGTTCAGTGTGCATATGTCTGCAAAGTTTAGGATCTGGTTGTAACAGTTTTCATAAGTGTGTAAATGTTTGACACAGACACAAAAACAAACCAAAATCAGCCATCCATTGCAAGCGTTGCAATGTTTACAGCTAATGATACTTTGCCACAGTCATACCTAGAGTGGCTTTTTAATTGCATAAGATCAAAATAGTAAGTCAACAACTTAAAAAAGGGAAATAAACAACATGAGTACACGTTTCTTGGTCAGTTGGCCCAGATTTGGGGGCTCTTTTAAATTTGTTGAATTTTTTGATCTTTTACAAATGTTCTGGCAGAGAGTTTCAGGATTTAATTCCATTTGTAAAATAACTGTCTGAGCAAAATATGTTAGTAAAATAAAACTTTAAAATCACCACCACTGCTGTGGAGGGTTTGCCTTAACTCTGTAGTCTTTCAATGAACTTGTCAGTGAGCTAGAAAGAAAGTTTAAAGCCGGTATAGTTTGTAAAGTTGATTATCAGTATGCTATAGATGCAGTTTAGATGCTTTTTTATGTCTGTCTGAAACTGAGGATAAGAAAACTTTTTTTTCTTTTTGTCATTTGTGTTCTGGAAAGACAGACTGATCCTAAGTCCATCAAGGGCTAAATAATAAAGGGACTTTTCTCTATATACATAGAAGTAAATCCAAGCTCAAAACTTGGACCTGTAGATCATGTCCCGCAGGACTCTCAAACAAAATGCTTACCACTGAGGTTATAGAACGTCCATATCCTACAGAGAAAAGAGTTTAGTGACAAAAGCCTGACTGTCAAGGACGATACTTATTGAATTATTCATCCTCACTTTCTCTGACCTTACCCCCCTCTGTCTGTCTGTCTGTCCGTCTATCTGTCAGGATGTGGACGCAAAGAACCTGAGAGGCTACAAGCAGAGCATCATGAGCCTGTCTGACGGGGGCAAGCTGTACCGTGGCGAGCTGGAAATTGTCCTCTGCAGGGATCCAATTGTGTGACTCTTCCTCTTGTCGTGTATCATACTTTCCTCTGCCTGCCCTGCTTTGCTCTCCTGAGACCACACCCACTTCCAGCTGCCTGGCAACATATACCAGGTGCATGAGCCAGACACCCCCTGCCCCCTATCATCCCCCCCCTCCCCCGACCCTTGTTAAAGTTACAACTCCAGAATGAATGAAAAGTGCACTGTCAGCACGCAACAGCTCCTCGTCCTTGAACCCTTGTTTTCTGCAGATGGACCCCCTGAACCCTAAACATGACCAGTTTGAAACCTCTGGCTTTCCATCTCTGTGGCATTACCCATGTCTTTAACCATTTCAGACCTCATCCCTGTCCATGCCGCCCATGCTGTGCCTGACTTGTATATCCTGTAAAGCCCAAACCCATTATTCCACAGAAATGACCTTTTTACCTGTTGACGACCCCTGAATCTTCCCCCAGCTTCATTGACCCCTTCATTCCCTTGCTCTTTCATCTTTGCATTAGATACAATACTTAGTCAAAGAAAACTACAGATAACTGTGTTGGAATTGATCTTATTAATGTCTGTGATGGAAATGTTACAGAGTTTTCCACCTCTATTTGAACTAAACCTCTTCTGTTACAACTCCATGATACAGTTTTCATTTTTAATTTATTCTTTGGGCTGATACTGTCAATTGAAAATATTAATAAAATGTCTTAAGATAAAATGGTTTTAATATCGTGATTTTTGGAGGGTAAAATACTGGTGGTGGTGATGAGTTGTAGAAAAACTGCCTGCATGACTTACTGCATTTCTTGCAGTTCTTGAAGTTTCATTTCTTGATTACTTTTTCTTATGCCGACCTTCTGTACACCTACTTTATTTATTTTATCATGCCTCCCAGCTTTAAACTGCTCCCTCACCTTCAAAGCATAAAAAGGATTAACAACTGGTGCAATCACAACAAGAGCACGATGATGTAGACTTTAAAGCTACAGTAAAGTGAAGAAAAACACTAAAACAGGACTCTGTTGTTGATGTTAGTTCTCTGTATTAACCAACTTAACAGCAGCAGCCATAACTTCTCAGGCTTTGCCTCCACATAAATTGCTTAGTGCGCATTTGAATCAAGAAGCTGATAAAAATAATGGCCATTTCCCTGTTGCGAAGACTTAGACAGCTTTATTTGCTGCATGATGTCTTTCTCCCAGCTGTATAATGAAAATGACTGAAGGAACAAGTGGAGTGATATTGCTGAGTCTGCACTGCCGGCGTTTCCTCTCTTGTGGATGAATTGCACTTCAGCGTCCTCTTGAGTTTCAGGAGCAATCCTGAGCTGCAGCATTAAAACAAAATGCTGATGACATTCCAGTTAACATAAATTCAAACTCCATTTCTAAGAGATCCCCCGTTCATCTCCTGTCATTCTGAAGAGCACCAGTCTGAGAAGTTAATCCTTAGTAGGGCTGAATATGTATCACTTCAAAAAAAAAAAAAATCTAAATGAAAGCTGCAAAACACAGAAAGTCAAATCTGAAAGTCAAACATCCTAACCTGACATAACCCTAAAGGAAAACCACAGAGCATCTCTAGTGACTCAACTGTTAGTAGAAACACAAATTCAGCACCTGAAAAATGAAACCTGCCACAAAAACAACAACCCTCACCCTGAACAATTATTTAAAGTGACAACAGCAACGACTGAGCTGAAATTCCAGTCGTATAGGAAGTTTCATTTTTTTCCAGCTCAATCCGGGGTGCAGGGTTTCCTTTCTCCTGAGCTCAGATGTTACTCCTGAGATAGTAGGACAGAACATGATATTTTGAGTAAAAACCTATAATTGATCTGACATGCTTTTAAAGTCATCTGAATAATACAGCAGGCACACAAGCTCCCAGCTCACTGTGGAGCTGGTGCAAACCCACATCAATTAATCAGACGCATTTAAATCTTTATATGAAAAACAGCAGCACCCGTGAACTCTGCTCATCACTGACATTTCAATAGAGATTACAAATGAAAGTCTTATCTGTCAATACATTTAAAATAGAAACAGCCAACTGTAAAACGTGACACAATAAAATATGTGGTAATGGATCATATAATATGGGTAGCAGTGCTGCAGTGGTTAGAATGGTTACAAGAAGGTCACCAGTTTGAATCCCAATTCAAAGCTTGTCAGGTTAATTGTCTCATGACTGAGCCACATCCCCACTACTCACTCAGACGGACAAATAGTATTCAGTGAGAGGCAAAACTGTAGTGGTGATAGATTCGTCCAGTCCAGGGTGAACCCTGTGTCTAGCCTGAAGTCAGCTGGGATGAATAGATTTACGGCAGACATTGGACATCTGGAAATATTAGGAAATCCATCAGCTGACTGATTTTTTGTCTCTCCAATGTAGGAGAGCAAATGTGAGAAGTTCCCCAAAAATTTACTTAAAAGGTAGGGTCTGCAGGAATTTTTGTTACTGTCTGTAAACAACGTCCAAACTGGGCTCCTCCTGGCGATATGCTGGCAGCTGCACATGCTCACTGCCTTGGATTATAATAATAGCTGTAGCTGTGTGAACACTCACCAGCCCAGCAAGCAACGGCAGCATCGCGTTTCTACGTGGGAGAGTCTCAAGAGCTGGACACCTGACTTCCTGCAGGTAAATGAGGTATCCTGCAAATATTGTATCATTCTTTCTGTGTGCTACAGCTGCTATCATAGCTGCTTGTACACTGGGCGTGCTGTGATTGGTTGGGGTCACGACGCCTGCTCTTCACTTAGAAATGTCCCAAGACAACCACACCATCAACATGCAGTTGATGTTTTATTTTCTAGGAAAATCCTGCAGATCCTACCTTTAAGTAAAGTACTCATGTCAACTTACTCTGTTACTATACACTGTAACAACTCTGTTAATTCAGAATTTAGGCTGAACAGCAAAAAAAAAAACAGGTCCAGAGGTTAACTTGAAGAAACACAGCCTCGACTGTACCAACTTTTCTACATTCAAATCTCAGCTGGTAACTCATCTTTTAAGAAATGCTTTTAACTGTCTTTTATATCTGCAATATGCAAGGTGTCTTGGAGAACTTTGAGAGAGTTTTCATTCTTCCTTTGGTTAGCGCAGAGATGACTCATCTAATGACGTCAACGGAGAGTTCTTTGAGGAAGGGAGCGATATGGTGTTTGAAATATTTTTCAAGAAATTAACTTTGCTGAAATAAAAAGAGACATTTTTTTAGAGGCATGTCTTTGTACTTGAAAACACAATGAAGATAGTGAGGTCAAGAGATTAGACAACTGTAGATTTCACAGAGTCATTCATGGCGAGTCCCTCAACAAAAATATTGTGTCAGTCATCGAGATATAAATACACCGTGTGTATTTCCTACATTGTGCACTGGCAGAGTGAGGCCTTAAGACCGGCGTGGTCAAACTGCACTCATAAATGACTTACTCACCTCATGTGTTCATTTATGAGCGCCTGAACTGCTAACATTTGAGTATAATATATTTAAGAATATTGAATGATCTATTTTCATCATCACAAGTAATAGTTAAGTACAAAGCAATGACGATGAATTACCTTTAGATGGAGAGAAACTACTGTCAGTCTTTTTTAACAGCCAATTGATTGATTGTAACAGAGAGTTTCATCTGAAGATGCCCAATATACACTTAACTGTTCTACCAAAAAAATGATTGAATTTACAGAGCGTCTCCTAACATTTGGCCTGCACTCTTCGCCCAGTTTCAGCCGCTGTGATGCCGTGATTTACTACATGGTTCACAATTGTAGCCCTTATTACATCAGGAATCCTCCTTTGTACAGGAATCTGCCTTTTCTTCCTCTGTCCCTGTTTTGTCCCCTTCTTTCCCCCATCCTCACCCCTCCTCCATCACACTGACCTTCCATTTCTGTGGTTCAGTATTGTAGAAATGCCAAGTGAAGATTCATGGGATTCAGCTCTGTGAGAGAGACTGTGGAGAAGTGGCTTAACATTGGTTGCAACAAACGCTTTACACACCTCTCCTCATCAAATGAAAGCTAAGGTTCACCTGAGAGGAATTATTCATTTTGAGAGAAATTTTCAGGAAAAAATAATAAAGATATGCATAAGATGCCTTGACAGGTTTTGTCAACTAGTTCGAAATTTTTTGGTTTATGACTATTCAGTATTCATAAGTATAGTTTGTTTTTACTTACACGACGTAAAAGGTAATGTTATGAAACTGCAGAGAATTATATGAAAACAATTGATGCAAGTCCAAAAGCATTTGTAATTGTTTGGAAGGAATGAGAAACTGCTATGATGATGTACAAAAATGACTGGATGTTGTGAAGGTTGAACTGACGGCTCTGAGAACTTCAATGATGATCAGAGAACTGAACCAGAGTTACTGAGAAAAACTGTCATAGACAATACTTTTCTTATTTTCACTTCATTTGGTTTGGTATAGAAACAAAAAATGGTTAAAAACTGTTTTTTGTTTATTTGCTTTTCCAGTGTCATTGTTAACTAAATGACTTAACCCTCGCACCACATTTTATACAGGATTTCACACTCAGATAATTCTTGAACTGTATTCTGAGCAAAAGCAGGCAGAATAAGTAACTCAAAATCCTGTGAAAGATTTATCGTAAATCCTGCAAGTATTCAAAGGAGAGAGAACATCACACACAAAAATATTTTGTGATGTATCTGAACTCTTCTAATGAACAACGTGATTAAGACTGAATAAAGCCAAATACTCTGACTGCAGGAGAGAAAGAGGGAAGAGAATATGAATACACAACACAAGAGGCCATGATTTATTTAGTGATGAAAGGAACCCTGGTATTTTATTTATGGTGTCTTTAAATATAGCTCATCTGGATTAAATAAATGATTGAAAATGGATGTTCCAACCTACATTCTGGTGTATCTAACACATTCATGCACACAGTAAAGTTCACTCACATACACAACACAATGTAAATGCATTCATTCCAAACAGATATGAGGTACAAACAATAAAAAACTAAAGCTAAATTTGGAGATTTAACACAGTGCAGCAAGATTAAAAAATTAATAACTGACTTCAATAGACTTAAATAGCAGATGAGCCAAATAATGTCTCACTGAGAAAACATGGTTCATTTTGGGCATGTATGTCTTAGCAGTAAGTGCAGTTTTGTGCTGAGCAAACCTGACTCAGCACAACTCCATCTTGACTTTTTGAGGCTGTGTTCAGTTATGAACAAATGAAAATTGTCCTCTGGTTTTTTGTTTGACACAAGTTGTTATTTTAAAAAAAAGTGTGTATTTTCATTTAAAAATAGTAATGCAGGGTTGATGCCACTCATACTTGTTTTAGCATTCGGTGATGGGAGATTGTTAACTTGTAACTTCTCATCATAGTTTATGAATACACTCACTCACACACACACACACACACACACATACACATACACATACACACACATATTTATTTATTTATTTATGTACGTATAAAGATGTTCGGTTTTAGTTTACGTAGCCTGTCTGAACCCTATCACATTACTAATAGATCTACATGAGCATCCATTTATATATGTATTTTATCACAATGCAGCAACTTACAGATAGAGCGCCTTGGTGCCTTGTCATCTTACTAGCTGTAATCATTAAAAAATATAAAGATTTCTGCAAACACATTAGTGGAAAGAAATAGGGCTCTGGGACATGGTGAAAATGCAGTATGAAAGTGTCCCTATCCAGATTTTAAATGCAAAAAGAACGATTGGGCTGTCTTGACTGGTTTCAGAACCATAGCAAATCAACAGAATTGCCAAACTTAATATGCAAATTGTAGCACCGAGCTACGCTGGGCTCTGAAGGGTTAAAAATAAGGATATTACATCATGTAACAAATGAAACAAAGAAATTGCAGTATAATTTTTCCTAATACTTGCTTCCCTACTGTTAGATAATGAGTCTGTGCTGTCGAGACAAATCACTTTCACTAAAGCAAAGGTCTCTCAAGTCAGCCCAGAAACTCAGGTGCTTGTATCTTTGTTTTGATTGCGTATTATTTGCTGTTCTCTCATCACTCAATGTTGTCACAGGATCCAAAAGGGGTTTTACTTTTCAACAGAGCTGCCAATCATCAAATAAGCATCAACCTCTTACATTAGTTAATATGAAGGAGTAAGAAGTAATGACTTATTTTACAGCCAACCACCAGGGGTGAGCCAAGTGTTTGGGCTCAACTTTGGATGACACGTCATATTGAATTCTGTTTATGTATCTGTCACTGTTTCAGTGCTGAGCATGAAGAGTCACTGAGCCCTTTTGCTAAAAATAGCTAGATCCTGCCAAGAGAGCAAAAAGAATGACCCAAAATAGTTAAGCTATGTGTAGGGTCCCTGTAAATCCTGCCACTCTTAATATCAAGAGACAGACCAATAAACAGACGCTGACAGACATGAGTGTTTTGCTGGACTCAGCAAAAATAATAATAATGACAGCAGCCATCACACTCTTATCGAAAAGTCATATAAGGCTGTCAACTTAACTTTCTGATTACTGTATAGGAAATTAGAAACACTGAGAACAACTAAGTTGAGGAAGTAACTGCCTTTTTCTTTAGTTGGCATAAATATTGTCGATAATATTTGTCCTTCTCTGACCTTTCATTGGGTCCTTGACAGAGTCCCAGTGGCCCATTAATGCTTAGTCCTTACCACCAAGCCGATAAAGACATTTCAGGAAGAGCACATGAAAGAGGATCCTCATGAGATACAGGAAGAAGAAGTACTATAAAATGATCAATATTGCCATTTTCAGTGGCAGAAATTCTCCTGTAGTGACCTGACCTGTCTTTCATTTTGGTTTAACATTATAAAACCCCTGGGAGTGTGCACTCTTCAATAAGTTAACTAACCAGTGTATCATTAAAGCAGAAAAGGCACACATGAACAGCTGCCAGTAAATTTTAATAACACTGCACAGCCTATTGCCTGTGTTTCTGCTCATATGAATTTACTGTGTTGCCTTTTATGTGTTTTTATTACTGATGAAAGAATGAATCAGCATCTTTGACAGCTCAAACTGCCAACAGTATTAACAGTCGTAAACAGAAACTACTCTTCAGGTAATAGTGATGTACATCATGTGCAGACTGTAATCCAGTACCTTCGCAATGAAAGTCACTTTGCTGTCCTTTCTTTGATATTCACTGAGCAAAAAAAAAAAGAGTTATTACAAATATAAACACAGCTCAGATATTACACACAGCTATGAACATATGGGTGGTCCTGTTGTAGATACTTTTAGTAAAGCTTGGAGGCAGCTTGGTAATGCTTGTGTGAAATTTTGGACATGGACTCATTATTTGGTTTTTGTTGACGAGGTAATGAAAAAAATAGAACAGATAAAATAGGAGAAAAGGAAAAAACATTGCATTCTGTGTCCACTGTCTCACTGTAATGTGTCCTGGACTGACCAGCAGCAATCCAAGCTATTAACGGATTGTTGTGCTTTCTGCAGAACAATACATCACTGCACAATTGTGTGTGCTGAGGAAAGCCCGTTGCTACACCACACATTGTACTACTACCAACCCATCATTTGCACTCACTGCTCTGTGCCAAAGAAGCTTGTCAGCAAAATGAAGGCACGAACGCCAAATTCTAAATTAACTGACCTGAAGCAGACCTGGGATATCTGCTGCTCCCAAACACAAGAAGATTTAAGAAAATCTGGATTTAGGTGGCTGCCAGAGAAACCATCTGTGTTAGGACTGTATAAGCTGTTCTGTCACCCTCATGTCTGCATGTTCATCTTGGCTGCAATATTTGAGAGCCAACAAAAAAAAAATTTAGATTTGAAAAGTCTTGTGGAAAAATTATGTACTCTGTTCACATATGCTTGGAAGTAATAGTAAAGTCAAGTAGTCTAACAAAGATGGGAAATGAAATGAAAACATAGATAAAATATGTGGCACAGAAATAAAGACACAGCCCATAGAGACAGAACCACCCACACACACTCACACACACTCACTCACACCTACAGGCAATGTAGAGTGACCAATCAATCCTATGGGTATGTCTGTGGTCTGTGGGAGGAAGCCAGGGCACCCAGAGAGAATCCACAGAGGAAACATGCAAACGATACACACATATGTTCCTGTCAGGCCAGGAAATTGAACCATAATCATTATTGCTATGAGGCAACAGTGCGGACCACTGCACCACCATGCAGCTCCTGGTGGTTAAAGGGCATATAGTGCAGCCTCAGCCACAACTAATCTGTTAATGACATTATCTTTAGGTAAAAGGCTTCTGCTAAAGTCATTGTGTAACAGTGGTAACAGTTTGTAGTTTTGTGTAACTGTAGTACAAAAGCAATATCACACTTCAGATTTTTTCTTTTTATGCTGATATCAGCACAAGTGTGATTATCTGCAGCGCAAAACCAGTGGTGACATTTAGCCCAGCAGCACTCCCTCTTGTGGCTTAAATGTAATCATAGGCCTCGTTGACTCCTCTCCAAATGTAATATTTATGGTTGAGGCCAAAATGTTCAGTTTTGGAAACGATTTTGTTCCAGTTTTGAGGCTTGTCTCTGTGCTCTTTGGCGTATTGTAAGAGGAATACGTTGTGGTAATTGTGCAGAAATGGCTTTCCTCTGGTGACTTGACCATACAGCCTATTTTTCTTCAAGTGCCTCCTCATTGTGCATCTTGAAACATCCACACCACATTCTTTGAGAGAGTTTTGTATTTCAGTTGAAGTTGTTTGTTGGTTTTTCTTTGCATCCCGAATAATTTCTCTGGCTTTTGGAGCAGAAAATTTTGTTGGTCTGTCTGGCCATGGTTTGGTTTCAACAGAATCCCTCATTTTCCACATCAATCAAATTTTAAACACTGCTTGTTGGCATCCTCAATTCCTTGGATATCTTTTTAAAACCCCTTTCTTGTCTTAGACATTTTGTCCTTCAGATCTTTGGACAATTCTTTTGCTTTCCCTTCTCTGAATCCAAAAGTGTCAGTGCAGCACTGGATGAAAGATGCAAGGGTCTGTCAGGAGCTCAGAAACTCACTGACCTTTTATACACACACACTGGATAGTATCCAGATTTAGTATCCATTCAAACCCATTTGTGTCGGCTTGTGTGCATGTTATCAGGCCAAAATCATCAGGTTGTGTAAACTTTTGAAAAGGGTCATTTTTGGCAAGATTAAAAAGTTCTTTGTTTAAAATATGGCTTCACCCAACCACTTATTATGAGCGAAAGAAAAGTTTTTGTGTTATTGTTCATATTCTCTGAAAAATGTCAAAGAAATCATAAATTCTGCTGGGGTATGTAAACTTTTGAGCACAACTGTGAATAGATAGATAGATAGATAGATAGATAGATAGATAGATAGATAGATACCCCAATGAGTCTTATAATGGAAAGATTGGTAATTTCACGACTTTTTCAGCGCGGTAAATTGTGTGTTTGTGAACTTAGGTGTCTTACACAGGGCCTGTTTATCACACCACCCACTTTTTCCGAATGATTCTGAAAAACAGTGAGAATATCTGTTCATGTGGACCATCTTTGTTTAGTAAAATCTTTGTTGTATTTGTTTTGATGGAGAAAGCTCCCCACCTACCGGCCAAATCGCGCGACAACTGAGGGCTTACATTAATCAGATAACCAGATAACGGTAAAGCTCTAGAAAGCGCGAGAGCTTTTAGACGCAGGTTTTCACAGTCTGTCAGTCAGTGTGAGTCACGTCCACAATGAGTGGGATCGAAAACTTCAAAAAGTGCGGCTCTGTGGTGGTAACAGGAGCCAGCCGTGGGCTCGGCCTGCAGATAGTCGACTGCCTGGCTAGTGGAGATTTCTCACCTGGCAAGATTATAGCTACAGCCAGAAACCCCGCGAGCGCGCAGGTAAACCACCTCGTCATACAGCTGAAGAGTACTTTGTGCTGTATGAGCGTTGTTTTCAGGACATAGTTCAATGTTGTTTCGACATTGAGGGTGCGGAGAGGCCCAAAAACAACACAGCGTTGGAGGTTCACTTCACAGAGGGCGCTGCTGCTGTTTCTACCCCCAGGTAGACCTGTGTGCTAATTACAAAGACCTTTGTTTGACTTACAGAAACTACAAGAGCTGGCTTCAAAGTACCCCAACATCCATATCATCACTTTGGGTAAGACTGAGAGGAACTTTTTTAGTGTGTGTCGTATGTCTGAGAACCCCCCCACACTTTTTCAAAATTAAAATGTTGCTTATTTTATCAGTGAGACTGATAGATGAACACAAGACTGAAAAGCATCAATATCTTTTAGATTTTGGTGAAGGGAAACAGGAAAAATGTGGTTATTGTACAAAAAAGAGCTCCTGATATGGACTGGGGAATGAATCAAAAATTAGATTAATTCACAGTATGGCCTGTTGCAATATTCTAATAACAGACAGTGCAGTATTTCTTTAACCTGAAATATGTCAGAATACCAAGTTTTTGCAATTGATCAGTTTTACTCAACTCTGCTCAACCAAAGAGCCAAACTGCTGAAAACTACATTTGCAAAAGCATCAAGCAAAGAGGTGAAAAGTGGCTGGTTACCCCTTTTTTAATTGATCTCATCAAATTTTCTGAGACACTGAATCCTTGGTTTTCCTTATCTGCAAGCCATAGTCATCAAGATTTCAAGAAATAAAGGTCTGCAATAATTCACTGTATGTGTAATGAGTCAATACAAAATCTTAGTTTCACTTTCTGACCAAAAATTCTGAAAGTTTTCAAGGTATTTTACTTTTTTGAAAAGTACATGTACATGCAAGCAGGGTTTCTTCTTTTGTGGATTTTTTTCTTCTCTAGAATCCAACTTTTCCCCCTCATATGTGATTTTCTTACTCAAAAAGAAAGTAATGAAAAAGCATCACCCCCTTCAATAACACGATTGATAACAACACATACAATGGAGAAGCTAAAGACGGGATTACAATATAGGGAAAATAATGGCAAATACATTATTTCTGCAAATTGTTCAGCCCCTCTCATGATAGATAAAAATGACATGAACTGCAAAATCTGAAATCAATGCAACTGTTTGTGACCAAGTTCTAGTAAAACCTGTCTTCTTAGACTTCTCAGTTTGAGACATACTCACAATAACATATTCAAACTTTCAAAGAACAATCTCTTTAGATTTTAAAGATAAAAAATGATGCCTAAATTGTTAGAGAGTACAAAAAAGCAAAGCAGTAATTTTTTTTGCCTCATTGGCTGACTCTCATACTGTTTATAAGCAGGCATCATTTTTACCTTTTTTAAAAAAATTCAAATAAGACTGGACTTGTATAACGTGTTAGAAATCATCATCCTGGTCATACCTAAACACCTAATTCATATATTTCTTGTTTCATGAACACTCAGCTTGTATACTCTGACTCTGAGGATTCACAGTTGCTGATATTTGTCCTAGATGTGGTGAGCCAGGAGAGTATCGAGAAGTCTGCAGAAGAGGTCAGCAAGCTTGTACGAGACGACGGCCTGAACTGCCTGATCAACAATGCAGGGATCAACGTGTTGGCCGGTTTTGAAGCAGTTACTGCAGAGATGATGATCGAAAACTTCCACACTAATTCTGTGGCTCCTCTGATGATAACCAAGGTAATTTTTGTTGTTGGATTTATGTGCTTCATGTTGTGAATTATCTAACTTGTGACAAACAAAGCTTTGTCCTCTCAGGCTCTCAGTCCTTTCTTCACCTGAAAGTGAAATACATGAGAGAGGACACAGCTTGTGTAACAAGCTAAGTCAACAAACACAGGACCCGTGGTTGGTTATTTTCCTGAACCCTGCAAACTTATATAAAGGCTTGACCTTGATGGACATCAGGAAAAAAAACAGCTGAGCAGAGGGCAGGCTGCATTTCATGAATATTGATTGAAAGTCTGGCTTCAGTTAGGCTCAGGGAACAGAGCAAACTACGGAGTACCACTTTGTGCTTGGGAAAATTCAGGCACTGATCAAGAACATGTCAGCAGGACAGATGCTTGCTGACACCCCGTTTGCCGGTTGAAGGACAGAGTCTCTGAATCTATGAGGCCTCGTAGTGTGAAAGTGGGGAGAGGTCAGCTGTGAATCACATAAATCAGAATACTGATTCCCTGCTCTCTACAGGAAGAGTGTTTGAAACATAGTTTTTGCTTTTTTGGGCTGGTGATAGTCACTACTGAAAGTTCTATGATTTGCATTTTGTTTTTCTGTCCTTTCTGCTCTCTTAAACAAAATATCTGGGGATAACTGGAGGGGAGTGTATTCCAATTTGCTGCAAACTTCCTCTTGGACCTCATTGAAGTACTAGTAAGATTTTGTTTGTCAAAGGTCAAGATCAGTGTCACCAAATTCTGAAAACTCTCAGTCCTCTCATGCCCAGAGGGAATGTCATTATGTCTGGTTTATTTTCTGATATCTGACATAAATGATACACACTGCAGTTGATTAGTGAACAGTCTCTCGTCAGTCTGACCTCAGTTTTTCCTGCTGTCACGAGGACAAGTCTTCTGACACCACAAACTATGCAGAGAAACACACACACAGAAGTTTGCTGGTGTTGACCTCTTCTTTACTTAAAATGTCAGTATCATGCTTTTTTAAGGATAGTGTTTATTAAAAATATTTTCAAATACAAAGTCCACCTAATCCACAGTAGAGGGAACTGAGTCACAGACACACAGAACCACAGGGCAACAAATCTACTTTATTAATCAATATGTCAAAATATGTCATAATAAAGTTTAGCTTTGTGTTTTTCAAAGCATGTTAAATCCCTCGCTTAAAGGTTTGAAATATTACGTTGGGTGCTTTTCACAACTACTGAGAAAAATTACTATTAACTAGAACTTAAGAGTCTATCCACAAAGTGAAGAGCGATATTATGTTCTGTTCAATGTTCTTATTTGCTCTGCTTGGTGAGGTTGGAGTTGGTCAATGAGCACTGGAAGTACATAGTCTACGGAAGCCCTTTAAGGCCATGATTTTCTGCTATCAATTTGTTCTGTTTTCTTGAGATGAGCTAATTTCAGTTGTTTTCTGGAGATAATAGCTAATTTTTCTCATTATCTCCAGAGAACAAAGCTGCCATCTGCTGTTTTAGTAATTGGGCATCGATGCATCTGTGATTTTCCAGGAGAACCCGAATTCCATGGTTCCACTGAATGCGTCACAGACAGCCACATAATATTTAAATAAGTCGTCACAAGTCATCAAGAAAACAACGGAAATTATCTTGAGAAAATGGAGCAAATCAATCGTGGAAAAGACACTTTCCATAACATTGTGAGTTGCACTTATCGCCACTAGAGGGCAGTATTGTATTTCACTTGAAGCAGTACTGGGCTCTGGATGGGGCACGGTTTAATATTACGTGTATTTGAGGAAATGTAAATTCCTGCAAGTCTCTGATGAGAGGATTAGATAAACACATTGTAAAAAATTCAGGCCACAGTGAATTATTTCTATTTGGTCACATGACTGAGTTTTAGCAGATTTATGTCTCACTGTTGCAGAATTAAACCAAGATTGAAAATGTACTTTTTTCTGTCTTGCCAGGCCTACCTGCAAATGGTGATGTGTGACAATGACCCAAAATGTAATGAGAACATATAATAAAACCATATATATAATAACTACTCCATAAAGTAATGGGAGTCAAAAATGTTATTACTTTTTGACCAAAAAATAAAAAGTTGCTGCTATTTGGGTTTACTACATTTAGGCTCAGCCCTTTTGTTACATTATCAACCAGTTATTTCAACTGGGGTTCCTTTAGTTTTATTTCATTTCATTTCATTTCTTAATTATAGTTCAGGTCATTGTTACATATCAGGCTCTCAAAAGCCCTCATGTTGGAAGGATCACTGTCAGTTCACCTTTATGATCATTTTGCAGTTGTGTGTTTTGTTATTCTGGAAAAAAATCATTGTGTTATGTGTTTTTCTGTTATTTACCCAACTGTCAGTGATAAGCGCATATGGAGTTAACAATCTATAAGGGCGTCTTTTGCACTTATCACCACCAGAGGGCGATATTGTATTCCACCTGAAACAGCACTGAGCTCTGGAGAGGCAAAAGTGTAATATGTAGGATATCAGAAGTTATGTGGATCACAGCAAGTCTTTGTTTCCCTTTATCCTGAAATGTCCTTTTGTTCCCCTGTTGCCAGGCCTACCTGCCTATGTTAAAGAAAGCTGCTTCCAAAGGAGGAGCAGGCGGTGCAGGGAGCATGAGCATCCAGAGGGCAGCAGTGATCAACATGAGCTCCACTCTGGGATCTCTTGAGCTGAACCATGCAGACACAGCCCCTGACCACTTCAGGTGGTACCCCTACAGGACTTCTAAGGTACTGCTTCTGCTGTTACCACACAGTGAAAGACCAATAAGCTGTTTGAATGGTAGGATTCCGCTTTTGTGACACTACTGATGAAACAAAGTTAAGAGAGAAACATGCAGGGCTGGACTAAAATGTGTTCAGCTGTTCTTTCACACCAAGATACCAACTCAAGTTCCCTCTTCGCAATGTGTTGCATGGAAAAGTTTTATCCTTGCTTTTTCAGAGTGCCCTAAACATGGTGAGTCGCTGCCTGGCGATAGACCTGAAGCCTGATGGGATTCTCTGTATGGCCATGCATCCTGGGTGGGTCCGCACTGATATGGGGGGGCCTCAGGTAAGCAGCAGCTTTGGTCCTCTGTGCCACAAAGCTTTAGTAATGCGCCAGAAGAAATATGAATCAGTTTTGAAATTCTATTAAGGTGATGTTACGTTCAAGAGCTGTTGATATTCAGCTTTTGGCACATTTAGTCCTATGAGTCACTTATATACAACACAACAGTCACATTTCTAAGTTTCACTCACAATCAAAATAAGTGTTTTTCTGTTTCTGTTATAGGCCCCGCTAAGCCTAGAAGAGAGCATCACTCCAACCTTGACTGTGATTGGTGGACTGACAGAAAAGGATCATGGGTCATATCTAGACTACATGGGACAGGTGTTGCCCTGGTAACCTTGATTATCACAGTAATGAAAGGGATGGTAATAAGCTCCGCTGCCTGATCATGTGATCAGCTTCAGCCATGCATATAAAAAGACTATGAGTCAAAATCAGAAGTGAGGAAAAGTGCTCAGTTTCTTTATGAAGATCACTATTAATTGCTCTCAGCAGCTGCAGATCAGCAGGATGTTCTATGTGCTTTATACTTACCTCACATTAAACTTGGAGAGTTGTGCAAATCCTACATACCCTAAACATGTTACAAAAAGAAAAAGATGTGTTTTGCATCAATACATAAAGTTACAGAAAGGAATGTGTTGTGTTAAAAAATTAAGCATTTAATTTTACGGCATTGAATGTTGATCAAGCCTGATGTGTCAGACAATCCAGCAAGATTTTTTAGAGATATTTGCACTTGAAAGAAGAGGTATTGTGCTTTTTTAGGGTTAATCCTCTCCTTCTCCTTTAACAAACCCCCAGCTCAGCAGAACTTCTGATATCAAGAAGCTGAGATGTTACAGTCACTTTTTGTTTGATGTGTGTCAGCCTTTTAGGTCTGACTGACTGACTGACAAAATCAGTTATTTTGCTCAGGATTCTGTGTTTGGATTTAATCCTTACTTAAGCAATGCACTAACATTAAATACATTGTTAATTGCTAACTGTAATGTGAGTTTGAGCAGATTTAAGTGGCTATGTGTTTAATTGCCAGCAAAGAACCGTCACCGAGATGGATTTTGATGTTTTTGAAGCAGATAATGACTATATTGAAAACAAAAAAAAGAACTACACACTAAGAAAAAAGGTTTTAGAACCACTATATTTGTATTGATGCTTCACAATGCTAGTGTGCAAAAAGGATGTGTCATATTGTCGGAAAAGCTTAAGTTTGTAGAGATTTAATGCAAAGCAGTAATAAAAGTTTGATCATGTTCACTTGCATCAAGTTCTCTTCTTTGTTGTTACTTTTTGTCTTTTGTCTGTTGAAGGGATATTTTATCTCAAAATCTGAGACAACAAAACACTGCCTCACAAGGAAAAACTATTTCCTTGTTCCTTCAATTCCAGCAGGGTGACCTGATGTTATCTTTTCTTTTTTTGTCCATTTTCAAGTCTCTATTCAGACAGGCAGTTCTTTGAATAGTTCTGACAAGAATTTAAAAGAGAGTCAGTAATGTAAAGATTAAAACATGCTTCTTTTATGTTTATCCTGTCTTAGTTGTAAAAGTGAGCATTGCATGTTAAGCTGTCAGTTTATTGCGCCTGTCTTTGCAGATAGTTTGGGTACAGTTGATAAAGCAGAACTGCCGTTAGACAGAGTGAGAGCTCAGAAAGGAAACATCAGAAATGTCCTCCTTCCCATGTAATGACTCAAAAAATCCAATAAAGTACATGAAATGTTGTTTGAAGTGAGATAAAAGTGTGCAGAGAGGAGCATGTAGCTGATCACAAGTTTATACACAAGTGTAAGAACTGAACATACTAAATATTTCAGTTTCTCACTTAGTAGACATTTCTTTTATCTGAACATTTGGCTTTAGACAAATCTAGCAGGTGGTGAGCTGCTCATGAGATCACATTAAGGTGTCACCTCAATCTGATCAAACCAGTTTGTTGACAAAGGTAAGAATGAAGTCAGGTGCAAGGTGTGTGCATGTGTGTAGAGAGAGAGAGAGAGAGGAAGTATGCCTGGAGTGCAGAGAGGAGGAACAGTTACATGATAAGATGCTGCTTTGAATTTTTTCTGCTCACAAATTCTTTTGTGTCCATGACTTTTCAGGAGTTCAGCATGGATTTATCGCTCAGGAGGATTCATGAATTTCTGAGGAAAAGGTGCTTGTGAGTTTCCATTTCTTACTGTAAGTAAATATTTAAGGTTTTTTTTCACGTGCTCATAAGTCTGACCGAATGGGAAGCAATTACAGAGATATCATGATGAAGTCAGAATGTGTCTGATGACCTGTCACCCAAACTTTTTCAAGTATTTAACTTTCCCTGTTTGTTTCTAATGCCATCAAATAAGGACTTAGTTTTCTTTTGTATCTTTTCAGTTGTCTCCTTGTTTTGCATTCGGTGTCAAGTGTGGGCTATTTGACTATGACTATTTGCCTCTGATAACACTGTCCTTCTCACAACGTCACAGTTCTAACAGTTTGTCTTTGTTACGCAAATACACTCACATGAAGAATGCTACATGACTGAGCTGACTTAATGACACATTAACATGATTATTGTTGCAGCTTTCAGTGCAAATTTATCAACATTAAGTGGCCATGGACACGTGATGGAGCTTTTGGCTAAAGCAACTTTGTGAAGAAGTATCAGAGGATTTTGAAACTGACATGAGGGTTTCTCATAAAATCTTAGGATAGGAATTTGTAACTGTGATGTTAATTTTCCTTATCTTTTTCTCTTCAACATCTACAAATGTTTTCTTTCTTGATTTTATATTTTTTGTAGATTATCACTTGGAGGTGCCAGAAGTTATAAAAGTTTACATAGATTCCCAAATGGAGGGAAGAATGACGACAGTATTTTTCTATGATTAGAGTTTCTGTGAAAACTTTGTGGTAATTCTCAAGTTTTTTCTTTTTGCTATACAGTGCCTGTAGAACACAAAATTAATATCTTTTTTTTTAAACTGTACAACACACCTCTTGCAGATGTGCACAAAGGAGAAACATTTAAGTTTTTATGAACGGAAAGTTCCTTCCCTAAAGCTCTAATCCTTCACATGTAGACCAGATAAAGTCAGAATAAAACAAAAGTGTCTGAGTTCCTAGTTAAGTTATTCTTTTAGGGGGCATTATTGTCTTTATTGAGAAGGAAGGCTGAATATGTAGGGATAAGAAAATTGGGGGAGACATGCAGCATTCTTTTAAGTTTCGAGTTATCAACCCTCATCATTGCTCTCAAGTACCGACTTGACCTGAATACAGTTTATTTGAAGTTGCATTTGTAGACTAACATGACGCTGTCATAAACATACATGACATCTGTCATTAAGCTGAAAGGGGTCTCATGTATGTTCATGAATGTTGTCATTACGCATCATTCTGTGAATTATGTCACCTTTGATGCAAAGTTGAGCATTTTTGGGGGATGGCTTTGTAATAACAGCTTGATATTCACAAAGACAACATAACCTGCCACTGTCTTACAGTATGGTATTTCAAATGTTTTACCTAATCGAACCACTAACTTAGCAATTCCAACATTTTAATACCAGTAATTCATTAACCACAACAGTAAAATCTATTTGTCCAGCAGTTTGACAGGATAAAAGACAGAAAACACAAAATTGATTCAAAACAGTTGGTCTTATTCTGTAACTCCATTGAGTCTACCTAACAGTTGGTTGACATCTCTGCTTTATTGACTACCATTGTCACTGTAGTGGCCCTGGATAACAGTCAGCGTCAGTGGTTACATCCCGTTTATGAAACAACCCCAATTTATCATATTAATTCCAATGAAAAGAAACTTGTCTTATATTCAGGTCAATATAAGACACATGAGCTCAGTTGTTTTTCTGATCTATTGCAGTCATCGCCAATAGCTGCAAAAGACTCCATAGTGTGACATGCAGGTCTTTGCATAATTGTCTTCTTTATGTTGCAGATGAATGTAAAGAGTACATGAAGGGGCACCCTCATTTTGAGGCAGATGGACTTTCCAGCACCTATTGGGCCCCCACCTGCACCTGAAGACCTGCTGATGCCGTACTCGGGCACGGTCAAGTACTGTATCCTGGGTATCTCAGTCGCTCTTCTTCTGCTGGCGCTCGGGATTTTGGCATGGCAGATCTTCAGATGCTGCACACAAACTCACACCACACACACTCAGCAAAATATTTGTGAGTCAAATTTAGTTTTTCTATACTGAAAACAACAGCACACAGACAAAACCTTTAACCACCAAATATAACTGTCTGATTTTTGCTGCAGTCAGCAATGATCTGGTGTACTCTGACGAAAAGCCTGGAACATCAGGAGTCTCTTTAGGAGCACCAAGTACCCAGGTGAGCACAAAAAAAAAGGTTTAAAGGCTACCTTGTAATAGACCATCTGACAAACAGCATCTCTGCAAAGACCAAATAACGCTACATAAAAGTATTCAAGTCCAAATTTCTCAAAGGAAATTAACATTTTTAAGGTTCAATGTCCTTAATTTGATATTGAAAAAAATTCAATTGTGCCTTCCATGTAAAAACTAAGAGTTGTACTATATTTCTTCATCTAAGAATACATTTAATAAGATTTTTGAAAGTCTGAAGCATCAACTTCAAGAGGTACAAGAGATGCATTATCAAAAGTTACAATATCACAGGAGCAAAAAAAGAAAAGAAAAAAATCACTGGGATGGTTTTGATATGAATTTCTCTCCTGACCTGGATATGTGTAACTGTGACCAATGTGTAACTAATTTATGTTTGAGAAGTTAGGTTTTTCCTGTGCACACAGTACATGACAAGCAATGTGTTAAACCTGTGTTTCCTCATGTTGTACAACAGGATTGCTTTGTTTCTGAGTTTTTTTGCATCATTTTGTTTGGATAGTTTACTGTTGTCTTTCCATGTGATTTATGTCTTAAAAGTTGAGAAAAATATTTTTAACTTGCAGCGAGAGGATTGCTGTTAAAAAAAAAGAACTAAGAGGAAAAATGTAAGATAGATTTGAATGTGTTAGTTTAAGGCATCACCCAGAGGTCACAATGAAAAAGCAAGGATCACTGTTAAAAATTATACCAATGACAATGCTGGATTTTTAAGCTTATGGATTATTTAAACGTTTTTGACTGTCTTTCATTGATTCACATTGTACTTAGAGGTCTTCGTATTTACACACTGATAGATTAGAGAGAATATTTGTTTAAACAAATGAGGAATAACTTAGTTCTCACAAGTCAAATAAAAGCTGGAGGTGCTGTAGTTGTAAACAGAAACTCCCCCCTTTACAGAAAAATGTGTGTCTACATGTTCCCCCAGGTAAAAGATTTAAACACAGAGGTCCAGAGGCTGAGTCGCTGTCTGGTGCAGGTTTTGCCTTCCCCCTCAGGGTCCGCCCAGACAGAGGACGACATAGGAGAGCAAATTACCATCAAAAAGGTTGTAAATCTTTTTTTGCATCTTATTTTCTTGCAACAATCACAAAACTGCTTGCATTTTCAAATTAATTTCATCCCATACACATATTGTGTCTCCAAAAGTTCAGAAGTATCTTCCACACATTTTAATTAGCAGGTGTGTATGTTTCATCAGTGATGTTTTCTTAGTAAAGACAACACGTGTTTCTTGTGCACGTGTAATGAGGTAGATGTTGATTTTAGAGAGTAACTGTGTGTTGCCATGTTCTACAAATAGCACTGTTTCCTAACCTTTAGATTAAATCAATGTGACACTAAATCCAACAGGCCTCCTAACATATTTTTTTCTGTTAGGTTGATGGGACACTACGTTTCTCCATCTATTATGATCAGCTTCAGTCCCGTCTAGTGGTCACCATTTTACAGGTGAAGGGGCTTCAAGAGCATAGTCAGAAGCTCCACCCATTTGTAAAGACAAGCCTCATGTGGGCCGGCTCACATGGACTGGAGCTCAAGAGTTGTATAAATGAGGAGGTAATTGTGTCCTTATTGTTCACCACTGTTTTGTGACTCAGCAGTTTCTGGGAAATGAATCTGTAGCTCCTTGTTTATAGACATGTAAACCAATTTCTTATTTCCACTTCTGTTTGTCAGGACCACGGGACTGAACCTGTGATGTGGACGATGCTGCAGGATTGGCGGACTCGTGTCGTGAAAGGCAGCTGTAATCCTTTATTTGGAGACCAGTTTAGCTTTTTCTTACAAGAAGATAAGAAGCTTCATCACATTAACCTTAAAATGGAGGTCCTAAAGTCACATTCTTTATCTGAAATCTATCTAATCACATATCTATCTAAAATTATAGGATTTTACAGAAGTTTGATTCAAAAAGAGAGTACTGAATGTGTTCTAAATGTATGACTCTGTTTGTTTGCACCGTTTGCCGTTTGTTTGCAACTCAGGTGAGGGACTTTGACAAATTCTCCAGACACACGGTGTTAGGGGAGGTCAAGGTCCCACTGGGGCAGCTCAACATTTCCTACCCTCTTGAGCTACAAGAAGATCTGCAGATACCCCAAAAGGTGCAATGGGACATCATGCTATCACACACATACACACACACACACACACACACACAGAAAAATCATTCATTTTTCAATTAAGTTAAACCAGAAAAGTTTTTTTTTCCCTGAATACACTCACTGATGAGCTTTGTCATTGTTAAAATACAGAGATGATAAATACAGACATTTTAAAGTGGAGTTGTTTTAGTTGTTGTTTTCAAGGTGATTTAAGCACTATCATTGAAAGTACAAACAGCTTCATGCAGAGCCACAGGAAAATCGTACCCTCAAAATAGTCCAATGCTTTGTCCGTGTATTATCTTCTGTAAAGAGACTATTGATAACTTCCTCTCACTTCCGGCTTGATGCAAAAACTGAAATCTAGGGAAGTGTTACTGTCTGAATTTTGTACAAATTGTCTGATTCGACTAATATGAGCTTCATTCACCTTAAAATTCCAGAAAGTTATCTTGTCACAAGATAAAAAGACAAAACGACGCCTAAATTCCTTGTAAGGAGTAGAAATGTCTGCCAATGTGTAAAGAAATCTTCACTTGTCAAATTTCTTGAATTAAAAATAATGTTTTGATATAAGAAACTTACAAAGCACTTGAAGAAAACTAAATATCTCTATCAGCTTTGGCCAAAATAGCTTTGTGCCCATGTTGTAGTATTTAACCTTAAAATCCTATTATTTATGTGATACAAAAAGACTGTGCATGTGACTAAGTTAATCCAACCAGTGCATCAAACGTGCATGCTTCTTAATGACCAGTAGCTGTTTACGGGTTGTAAACAGAAGTGTGGTTGTAACTAAGATGTAAAAGAATATATCACTAACTCCTTGGTGACTTGTTCATGTCACAAAGGCTATGTTCACACTGTAGTTAAAAGTGACCTAAATCTGAAGTTTTTCGCTCAGATGTGACCCGTATCTGCTTTGTTTCTGACAGTGTAAACAGCACAAGTCACATTGAATCTGATGAATTGAATCAATTTCAAGTCTGACTCAGGCCAACTTCAAATGTGGGACTGAATTTAATACATAAAGGCAACTGTGCTCTGAACAGCCGGGTCACAGCAGTAATACGGGTCGCAGTTCTTGGCTGTAGACAAAAATAGAGGTGGGAAATTAAACCGCTTTCTTCGCTTCACCCTTTAAACATGACCTGCTCACAAATAACTGCCACACACGTCTTTTACGTGAGACCGTGAATGACTCTACCAGCTGTTGTCACATGTGTTCCCATTAACACCTTTCTGTGTGTGACATAATTAATGTCCAACTGAGCACGCAAGTCACTTCAGGAGTGTGAGCTGTTCACATCACAGTCTGCGTACAAACCATATTTAAAAAAGGGTGATCTGAACAGCAACAAAAAATCAGACTCAAGCAACAAATCTGAGTTTATTATTAAGGCCTGCATTGTGAACATATACAATATGCTGTCTGAGAATTTAAACTTCTGGATCCAAAAAGCTAGGCTCATGTTTGCAAACATGTCTAAGCAAAGAAGTTATTATGTATATTTTATAGTTGTTCCAACTTTTTGTATGCCACTCGTTGTGAATGTAACTATTCTGAAATTAAAATGTTTCGATTATCCAAACAGGATCTTGTTGGAGAGGTGCTCCTGTCGTTAAAGATTCTTCCCACTTCTCAGAGACTGGAAGTTGGACTTCTCAAAGTCAGAGCAGTTCCCCCAGAGATACGCTCAGATACTGGTAGAGGACAAACACCAACACTGTAAAAACCTATACAAACACATCTAGTCCGTGCAAAGCAAGTGTTACATGTACTGTCTTTGGTCTCCTGTATTTTCAGCTTTGTATGCCAGGATCAGTGTGCAGTGCAACCAGTGCAAGCTGAGGTACCAGAAAACCTCCGCGATGGCCCACAGCCTGGTGACCGTCTTCAATGAAGTCTTCATGTTCTCCCTGCCTGAGTTTCCTCTGGAACAATGCAAAATTTCAGTTTCTATGTATGAGACTCACATGACGAGGAAATCCACCAAGCACCTGTTTGGACAGCTGACTATAGAAAAGGACAAAAGTTCTGAAGACAAGCACTGGAGTTTAATGATGCACTCTGTCCGACAGCCAATAGCGAAATGGCATGGCTTGCTGATGTGATTTAACTACCCCTGATAAATCATCACCTTCATTTTGCGGGTGCTAGTGTTTGTGTGAAGGCTACAGCGGTGCATACCAGATATTTCATGCGGGTGCCACAAAATTATGATCCCATTGACTGACGAGAACCTGTTTTTACTTGAGACGATAAGCTCACAGCTGCATGTACGCCTTAAGTAGTCAGTCTAAAAGACTAATAAAACAATATGCCAATGTATATGGCAAACAAACCAAATCATAATTTCACAGCAATTAAAAATAGGACTGCCACAGAGAAGAAGTGAGATGACAAGACATGTTAGTAAGCATCTTTGAGTTTTACATTGGACTTAAGTTGAAAATGAGAAATTCTGTGTCTGTCATTCTGTGTTCGCAGTCCTGTTTGTCTTTGCTGCCTTAAAATTTCTTGCTGTAGTGGACCTATCGTAATCCATCCCATGACCTCAGACCTCAGTTAACTGGTAAATCAAAAGAACAAGGAAAATGGTGTAACCTCTTTTAATTGCATGATTTGAATTTAAGTACATCTTTTCTAGATATTTTTGTAACATTGGATCAAGTGTGACATTTTAAAAGGCCTCTTGCAGCACTCTCTTTCATGTCCAAGTTGTGACCACCAAGGGAGTCCCAACCCCCATTTTGGAAACAACCATGAAGAGTATCAGCACCTGTTGAGCAATGTACCACACACATTTATTCCTGTTCTCTCTGACTCCCCAGTGGTAGAGAGACCTTTCTACCTTGGTCAGGACATTGGAGTAACTTCTTGACTTTGAACTTTGCATGCTCACTATTTTTGTTAGCTGACTGGATCACTGATATAAAACATTTCCCTACCTGTTTTCTGATATCATTATTGCACATCAATGCTCCTAAGGAACATGTACTTAGCTTGATACACTTCTCAGGACCTGTGATAACTTATCAAAAAATGTTGGTTGTATTTCTGTGATTCCTCTGGGGTTTTTTTTTTCTGTTTGTAAAACAGTTTCCTCAGTTCTTCTTTGCAGGTAGTCCCGGAAATTTAGCAATCACATGTTGAATTTTATAGTAATTTTATATTCTTTCAAGCAATGCAGAGCGCAAGATGAAACCTGTATCTGTTTGAACAGCATATACTGAATGTCTATGTGTTTGTATGGATATATTTGTGTATATATGTTTATGAATGAATGTATGTGTATGTTGATATATTGTATTTTTGCTCAGGACTTATGGAGGGACACTCAATAAGCCCTGAAGGGTTTCTTTGCCCCCCCCCCTGCACATCTTTGTAGAAACTGTTAATTGCTTTGCTCACCTTTTCTTTTGTGTTACTTTTTTACATGTGCAATAAATAAAATAAAACAAACCTCTGACTGCAATGTATATGTTGTGATACAGCTGTGCAATCTTTTGGTTGAACAGAATGCAAAGTCTCGACATGTATAAAAGTACTGGTAAAACTCGAAAAATTTCTAGCTATTAAATTTTGATTTATTTTTTTTTAACCTCATAATTTCAACTTTTTATCATCCAGATGTGCCCCCATTCCTTTTTTATTTAAAAAAAAAAAATCATTAGCCAGAAGGCAGAAAATTTAAAAGCTTTTTCTTTGAAACCAAATTTAAGTACATATAGAGCTGCCTGCGCATATCTAGTACACTTAGGTACTTTCAGGAAGGAAAAAAAAGAAAACTTCTTTTCGAAACAGAGTTAGTTTTTCGCCACCTGCTATCAAATGATGGTACTGAAGATGTGGACATGTTTGAGGAATCACGAGACTGCGCAGTGCGCCGATTGTGTATGGGGCGCGTGCGTGAGAATCGAATGTACGTTAAGGCAAAAAAAAACATAACGGTTTTTGAGGCAACAAAAGGTTCGCGAAAAGTGAGGAAGCTTTTGTACACATTATTACTATTATTTTTTGATTAAATCAGGTAACGGGTTACATATATTTGTTCTAGCTTTGTCTAAATATATTTTTAGGTAAAGCTGGAGGTAACGGCCGAAGCTAAGGTAAGTTAGCTTAAATTTTGTTTACAGCTAATCCAGCTAGTTCACAAAAGATAAGAAATCGCTAGTTCGATGGAGAGATAAAAAATATGTAAATGTCGGGTTAAAGACACCTACCATCTTTAATTCTATTACACGTAAGTCTCATTGATGCTTCATATTAAAAATGTGTTCAGTGATTTCTGATTTCTGTGACTCCTTATATAGCAGTTAGGTATCCTTCATTGCTCTTTTCTTTGTTCTGCAATTAGAAAAAAGACGAAGATTACGTTCTTTACTACCCTTTGAAGTAAAATTAAAGAAGGTGTCTATTGAAACATTTCTTTAGTATATATTTTTTATTCATAATTTTAAGTTCAGAGCTCAGACCCCAAAAGCTCAGATCAAATAACTGCAAGTGGAACATTAAATTTTACTGATCTTAATGAGTCAAGTTATTTTTCAAGGTATGTCACGCCTGAGTCTAAGCATATTGGCGTAAAACAGCAATTTTCTCCATTTAAAGATTTAAGTTCAGATTATTATTATTATTATTATTATTATTATTATTATTATTATTATTATTATTATCATGTTACACACAAGGTGGGTTTCCATGGATCCCTTTACGGTTTCCAGCTTCATGGTCAAAATGGCATGTGACAGGCAAAGTAATCCTCTGTCAGCATGACAGTTATTACGTAAAATGTCCAAGCAGCCATTTGAAAAAAGACCTGTGTGTTTGCCATAATTCAACACCAAAGGTTACAGACATTAAGGATCAGAAAAGAATTCTCAAGTGTTTTTTGTTTCATATTTCACTTCATATCATGGATGATGGGCAAAGCACAGCATAGTTTGGCGTCAGTGAAGTCCGGCCAGCCTCGTCTCCCTGGAGAAACAGAAATGAGAAACATGAATCTCTGTAGGGATTACTAGGGATCAATTTATGTGGACTATTTAGGGCTGATACCATTAATGATTGTTTTTCACTACCCTCAGCCGATGATCGATTTTCTTGGGCTGAGGTTTGGGGCCGATACTGCTTTTGCTCCCTTAATTTACATCATGAAAATGATGCAATGGTAAAAATGCTACAGGTCTCAATTTTAGAAGGAGGAACATTTATTGAACTATATGTAGTATTAGATTAAGATCTTTGTTCAACTTTATTAAACATTTTGAAATTACTTTGAAGTTTTTAAAATGTCCTAGCAACACAGAGCTACCCGAGGATGCTTGCCGGTAAATCATGCAGGGAAAAATACATCAGTGGTGTCCATACAAATGAAAAACATAAAAATAAGTGTAATACACCTGTTGGCCAGCCGGTATATTGGTTTAACTTTAAAATTTGCACCACACAAAGCCAATTTTTCTATCAGATTCTGATTAAACCTCACCAGCCTTAGTGGCTCTTAGCTCTCAGTTTGTTAACCTGGGATTCAGCGATGTCAGCACGCTCCTCAGCCTCCTCCAGCTCATTTTGAATCATCCTGCACTTGGACAGATGGACATTGGCCTGCTCTTCCTGTTACATCATAAACAATGCTCAAAGGTGATGATTTTTAAAACATTGTAATCCACCATGAAAAAGATTTGGGTAGACAGGAGTAAAATATAATGAATATTGTTGAGACTTATTTTTATTTTAGTTTTAAAGCAGACTCATTTTGAACTGACAGTACTTTTGTATTTATTATTAGGAAAATATATACAAACCAAATCAGTAACATTTGTGGTAATTACACAACTTTTGATTCTGATTTTTTTGTCTTCTGTAGCATGAGTTATTTTTTTAAACAGAAGTTGTTGTACACAACACTGTCATGTTGCCTCTGTATTGGTTGTGCATATTAACATTTCTCTTACCTCTTCATCAGCCTTCCCCTTGTAGGTCTTCACCTTGAACTACAGCTTCTCAACCAGATCCTGCAGCCTGGCAACATTTTTTCCTCCCCAGTCTGTAATAACAAAAATATGGTTTTTATTTTTTTAATAATATCAAACTGTAATTACATTACATTTTATTGATACAAGTTTGAAATGATAAATGGTCATGGCACGTGATGGGTGAGCTCTTTCACTCTCCTCTCATATTTACAGAAACCCATAACAGCATCAGCTCCACGTCTCTACTCAGCTTCAACCTCAGCCTCCAGCTCACGCACCTTCGGGTAACAGCAGCATGAATAGAATATGAATATGAACATTTTTGAATTCTTGTCTAAATTCTCTCAACATGACCCTCTTACCCTAGACTCAAGTTTCTGGAGCTGCTTCTTGCCACCCTTCATGGCCGGGTTCTCAGCCTCATCCAGGCGGTGCTGCAGGTCCTTCACTGCAACCTCAAGGTTCTTCTTCATCCTCTCCAGGTGAGAGCTAGTATCCTGCTCCTTTTTCAGCTCACCTTGCCAGCTTCACGGCTCTTGGCTCTCAGTTTGTTAACCTGGGACTCAGCAATGTCAGCACGCTCCTCAGCCTCCTCCAGCTCATTTTGAAGCTTCCTGGACTTGGACAGATGAACATTGGCCTGCTCCTCCTGAAGTACACAAAATTTAAATGGTCAATTATTATTGAAGTTCATGTGGAAAGTAAAACTTTTCAGGGTTTTTTTTTTTTTAAATATATAACATAAAAACACATTGTGTCCTTACCGCTTCCTCGGCCTGCCTCTTGTAGGCCTTCACCTTGAGCTGCAGCTTGTCAACAAGATCCTGCAGCCTGGCATTATTCTTTTTGTCCTCCTCAGTCTGTGATAAAGCAAAATACGTTTTTTAATTTTCAAAACTTCAGTGTTCCTAAATTTAACTGATCTTTACAATTACTGGTCAAGAGACTTTACCTGGTAGGTGAGCTCCTTCACTCTCCTCTCATATTTGCGGACACCCTTAACAGCATCAGCTCCACGTCTCTGCTCAGCTTCAACCTCAGCCTCCAGCTCACGCTCCTTCGGATAACAGCAGCATGATGAGTATATAAATATAACGATTTTTGAAGTCTGTACCTCCTTGTTAAAATGATCTCAAGATCTCTTACCCTGGACTCCAGTTTCTGGAGCTGCTTCTTGCCACCCTTCATGGCCAGGTTCTCAGCCTCATCCAGGCGGTGCTGCAGGTCCTTCACTGCAACCTCAAGGTTCTTCTTCATCCTCTCCAGGTGAGAGCTAGTATCCTGCTCCTTCTTCAGCTCCTCAGCCATCATAGCAGCCTAGAAGGAAGAAATTCAT